>PPJH02000083.1:0-35824 GCA_003705705.2 Blastobotrys raffinosifermentans | reverse complement strand
TGATCGAAGTATCACCGACATTGGATCTCAATGTTCTGTTGGGAACCAAAGCGGGGATGCAAGCCATGGTGAAATTTATTTCTTCATGGCGCCAATACGAGAAAACTATCTCGAATGCCAATAGCTCCCCAATTCCTGAACCTGTGGTAGGCAGAGTCACTTCTAGTGAAAACCCCAGACCACTTCGTTGCTAAAGCAAAGGGTTCAATGAGTTAGGAAGCGGCATATAACCACTCGAACTTCACACAATTGAAATAGATATCCTAAGTAAATGAGCACAGTCTATCATGGTCTACGTGACTTTTTCAAAAGACTGTATAATAAAAAGACTTAAAGTCAAAGTCAAACCAAAGAACCGTTTATAATCGCAAGGTGGGCTTGATTGGGCCTATTAGACGTCTACTGAAACAGTAGGAGGGTTTCATGTCTTTGTATTACTTCTGGACCAACGATTACGACGCACG
This sequence comes from Blastobotrys raffinosifermentans, assembly GCA_003705705.2. NCBI lineage: Eukaryota > Fungi > Ascomycota > Dipodascomycetes > Dipodascales > Trichomonascaceae > Blastobotrys > Blastobotrys raffinosifermentans. The sequence continues at coordinate 35,360 of PPJH02000083.1, read as the reverse complement.
TGCGTAATTACCTGGAATTGTTCTTGCTGTCTAAACGAATATTCATTCAATCGTTTCATACCCAACAGCTAGTGCAGATTCATCATCTGCACATGGTGCCGCGACAGCTGCGGGATAAAAATTGGTGCGTTCTGGCGCCGTCGATACTTCAGAATGACTTCAGATGACCTACCATCTACGTAAAAACTATAAACTTATGACGTACCAGTTTTTGTTGTTGGTCAATCAGTGTCACGAGGAGAAAAAAAAGACGTTGAGCCGAGCGGGGTTTCGGCAATTCGGGATTTGCCCCCCGCATGCTGTGAGGGTTACCAGACAAGATTTGCACCGGCTTTTGACTGAAAGATCTCAAAAAACAATCACGTAGCACTGAAAATGGGCTCTAGATACTGATATATACGTACAATAGATTTAACCTGCGTCTTTTCAGACTGGCTCGCTAGCTGTAGACCTGTAAGCCTGTCGTCAGACCGTTGGGCAAAGTGCACGGGTGGGACACGGCATGCGTCACGAGAGACATTCTGACATTTTACATATATATATAGAGAGGGCATGGAATAGCGGTTGTTGCGACAGTTTTTTGATGAGTATTGTACTCCCGATTCCTGGAGAGCTAGCTGAAAAGGTAAATGGGCTGGTCAAGGAGACAGTACCTCTGGTGCAACTGTATCAAGAGTTTTGCGCGTCCAACCGAGCATTGACATCCTCACTGCAGTCCAAGCCGGTGCTCAAGTTTAATCTGGCTACGCTGTACTACTTGATTGTGCGGGAACGACGAGGAGATCCTAGAGTATGCGCACTGTGTGAGTTTTTCTTGTACAGGACGTTTGTCACTAGAGAGGAAGAGAAGCAGCAGTGTCTAGAGGCGTATCCGTTTCTGTACCATGCACTGGGCCAGTACAACCATCCTCGCGCATACAGTCTGGTCAAGCTAGTGTTACGTTATATTCTAGAGGGCCGAGGACGAGAGGTTGGTGCACAGAGTTTGGCATCGCTTGAGGCAGAGGCCAAGGTGTCTGGGGCACACGTCAAAGGATTGAGTGACAGAAAGACGCTGTCAGGCCTGCTGCAGGCGCTTCATAAGCATGGAATTGACGAGGTAGAGGCAGAGCTGCTGGTCAAGGGGCAGAGGGTGCAGGAAGAGAACGCAGACTCCAGTTGTCGGCGAGAGCTGGCGGAACTGTACCAAAGGGCCGTTGAGGGCAGCGAAGATGATGAACTGAGCACTGGCAGAAAGCGCATTTTACAGATTATCGATGGGATGGAGACAATCGATGATCAATTGGTAAGCAGCGTTAACCGTGAGGGCATGAATTGGGTAACCAAGGCAGTTTACGAGGCTATCTTGACAGAACGGCCTGAGGCATGGCCCATTTTGTCGGAGAGAGGGCTGGCTACAATTCCTGCCACCAACGAGGGCACGGACTATGTCCATAGAATGATTGCCGGTGGGGATCTGGACAAAGACCAAGTGCGAGAATTGGTATATGCATTCTGTACCCATCATTTGGTACAAGGGGAGCACAAGATAACCGACCAGCAGGTTCGGCTGTTGGCCATCTTTGTGCTGTCATTACACGACCGAGGGCTGTTGAAACCGGACTCGGAGTTTCGATATTTATACTCACTGTTCATGAGCTGGATGCATCTTCCCGAAGCCAAACGGGCCTATCTAACCACCTCTTAGCATCTGCAACTACTGCAATAACCACAACTATAACGACAACTACACGTTCAACTACAACGACAACTACAATTACCACTGTACTGCTAGTCCAACTACAATTCAACTACTAATTCATACAGTTCATCTACAACGGTACTAATACAATTAACTACTATAATGCTTTATGAATAATGCTAATCTTCAACGTACAAGGTGGGCTTGACTACTCCAATCTTGCCGCTAATCGAACCAAGACCAATGGAACCAGACTTTGGGGTAGCCACAGTGTCGTAGAAGGATGAGAACTTTTGGCTGTATGGAGTCTGTACCGCAGCGGTTCCTGGCGAAGGAGTAACCCAGACCAACGTAGGACTCTGGGTGGTCGAAGTAGATGCAGAAGAAGATGCCCCGGAAGCACCGGTGGTGGAAACAGTATGGGTGATTCTATCGACTATCAATTAGTAACTGACAAGAACAAGCACAAAAAATTACTCACTTTGAGCACCAAGGGCCGAAGCCACTAACAGGGCCAGCAAGGCCAGCTCGACTACTAGCGTCCTTAGAATCATGTCCAGGTGTTGGCTGATTGCCTCTACTGTGTGTGGTGGTGGTTAAATGGAACAAACAAACAACAACAAGGTCATTGTCTCCTATCCTCTTTTCTATATATATCCCTACGTCAATTACGGCATTCGGAAAAAAAAAAAAAAAAAAATAGGTGCAGTTTCAGAGAGCCGTCCAGTCGATGAGACATCGGCATCGTCATCAGGAGGTATGCAGCGGGCGAGGCGGGCTGACATTAGGCATGCAAGTAGCCAGGAGCACTGGGGGAGTATGAACTGATAATTATTGCACGATTTTGCAGGGTTTTGGCCTCAATTTGTGCCCCGTTGAGGCCCTATTCCTGGTGATACAAAGGCATTCTTTGTGAGATAATCCGTCTATCTGTCAATCGGGATCAGCGTGCCGGGGCCGATCGGGATTTACAATAAGGGTTTTGCGGTGGTAAGCGGTGTTAAGCGGTGGTAGGGCGTGCAGGGGTCCTAGCAACAGTATTGGCGGTAGCAGGGAGCTGTCGAGAAGAACTTGGCGGGAGGGATCTGGCAGGGCCATTTGGCCGAGTAACTTGGCCGAGCAACTTGGCTGAAGTAACCTGGCGCAGTACCTTGGCGGAGGAACTTGGCAGGAGCAGTTTGACAAGGGTCGTATAGATGTAGGGATACGACTACGTACCCGCCAATCCGCCAATCCGTGCCTGTCCCGACAGTGCTGGCAGGTATGCAGGTGGACACGAGCACCGCCTCGATCTAACAATGAGGACCTTGCTAGGCGGAGAATGGCGGGTAGGGCGCCCGTGTGTAAATGCGGCCCGGTTAGGCGTCAGAGCCACCGTGGATGGTGCAAGTAGAGATAAGAAGGCTGGTCAGAAGGAGGGTCATTCCAGCATAATGTTACATCTTGCTTTGTAACTTGTGTTGCTTCATTCCAACTTCGCTTTTCCAGTATATATGAACTTTTGTTCAACTTGCTTCATTCCAACTTCGCTTTGTCGTCTTGCTTTGCTTCATTCCAGTCGTTGTATGTTATCTTTGTCGTTATTAATAGCTAAAATCAGGGGCGCCGCCCGCTAGTTATCAGGTCTATAATGTACTCTCGCAACGAAGGTGATGCTCGTTTGGATAGACGACAACTTCCACGGTGACCAAACTGATAGTAGTCACTTTTCATCTTCTTCAACTGGTACGAGCCAAAATGTCGCACCGCCCCAGCTGGCTTCATGGCTTCCTTAAAGTCGCGGGAGGTTACAACATTCAGTTCCAACTGACGAATGTGAGTGTGCTCTATGAACTGACGCACCGTGCTCTTGTCACCAGTACTGGGTTTTCCAATGAACGTATATCGAAATTGTTTCAATTGACCATAAAAAGTGGGCAGTATCGTACCACCACTTTCATATAGCTCCAGCGCTTCCAATCCAGGAGGAAGACCATGCTCCTTGCGAGTCCTGTTTAAGTTAAATACCACAAACAGGGACAAGTCTTTCAGATGGGGGCAGTTGCGTAGCAAGCGCAGAATCTCAGTACAGTTGACAATCAATGGATTCCTTAGATGCAGCTTTTTTAAATGCGGAGGAAATCCCTTGGGAAACAGTGAAGCCAGAAATTCCCCCGGTTCCATAAGATCAAGAAAGCAAAGCAGGTGCTGATTAGAGACGCATTCCCGAGCTACCGTCTCTAGGCCATAGGGTAGATAAGAATAAAGACCTCCGCCACCGAAATACTCAACAGTGGTACTAATATCCAGTGAATCCACCATACTCCAAACCTCATCAATTTTCTTTGGCCACTCCAGGATTAGTTTTTTTAGATTGGGGTGATCACAACTGATAAGGTCATCCCGCCAGCTTTTCCAATCAGCATGTCGAAATGACACCGACCTTCCATCTAAATCACGGGCACGCATCACCAGCTCTACTTCTGTGTGAATACTAGCCGGAATACAGGTTAGAGCAGATGCGATCACGGCATCCATCCCCATGGGTGATGAATTTGTTCTGTAGGTTTTTAAATCCCTGTCCCACTCTTCCCACGTAGTGAGAACGTGTTGTAGCTTGACACTTCTGAGCCCTGGCAAGAGTTTTACTCTACACAAGATGTTTTCATAAGCTTTTACTGTTTCGGATATATCATCGTCATCTTCTTCAAACCGGGGCAGTTCGACTGTGACGTGTCGTATGTGAGCGTCAATAGGGCACAATGGAGCATTTATTTCACTGGGTGGATATACAAACTTTCTCCTACCATTGATCCCCAGCTCAATTTCATTCTCAAAGCAAAAATGTTCGGAAAAGGCGGATATTGACGACAGCAAGAGCGACGAAATAATAGCGTCAAACCGACGACATACCAGTCGCAGCCAAATGCTTCCATCAGAAATGCTTCCATCAGAAATGCTTCCATCAGAAATGCTTTCATCAGAAATGCTTTCATCAGAAATGCTTTCATCAGAAATGCGTTCATCAGAAGATGCAACATACTCCAGTATTAACTGCAGTAGTTCATCAGGTAACTTACTCAATGAGGGGGGTTCTGACCTTTTTACGTTATTGTCTTCGAGTGGTTGCAGCATCTCAATATTCCCTTGACTAAAGAACGTGTAGACAAGAGCGTGGCTAAGGACATTTATAGAATAGGCGGAACCTAATTCTTGCCTAGACGGGCTAGCTTATTACCCACCTCCTTAACGAGTCTTATACCACTAATGTGGTCTATCAGCGCATTCAAGTACCGGAATTGATAACCGTCAGTTAGTATAGCTTTGCACCCAGAATAGATCTATGTGGATACTTTGCCATCTTCTTAAGCTAGCAGGCACATTGTCGGACATTGTTAAGATTTGCGCATCGATAAAGTCTATTTCAGAAATAACAAGTTTAGGAAGAGGTAGATAAAACTCTGTATGGAAAGTAAGTTATCGTCATTTAGACTTAAAATCCGTTTATTATACAGTCTTTTGAAAAAGTCACGTAGACCATGATGGCTGTTATCGTCATAGTAGGGCAAATTCAGGGGCGCCGCACGTCATGACGGGCACAGGTTCAGAATGTCCTGCTTCATCGAACGAGCTCTTTTGGATATACGACACGAGCTCTGGACACTGCCACCAAACCGATAGCAGTCACAACTCGTCTCCTGTAATAGGTACCTGCCCAAATTTTCTGGAGCTGAAAGAATATCTAAACAGAGGAATGGGCTGCTGGCGTCCATCAAATCAGTGGTGCTCGTAATATTCAGTTCCAGATAAGGAATGTGAGTGTGCTCTATGAAATGACGCACCCTGTTGATGTGACTATCATTGGGTTCTCCGATAAATGTGTGTCGAAATTGTCTCAGTCCATCATAAGAAGCGGGCAGTATTGTACCTCCACTTTCAAATAGCTCGAGCGTTTCCAGCCCAGGAGGAAGACCATGCTCCTCTTGAACCCATTCTATATTAAATATCACAAACAGGGATAAGTCTTTTAAATGCTGGCAGTCGCGAAGAAACCGCAAAATCTTAGTAGTGTTAACTATCAATGGATCCCTTAGATGCAACTTTTTTAAATGTGGAGGAAATCCCTCGGGAAACTGTAGAGTGAGAAATGCCCCTGGGACCATACGATCGTAAAGGTAGAATATGTGCTGATTAGAGATGCATTCCCGAGGTATTTCTCCCAATCCAGGGGGTGTGGTAAAAGGATGACCGCCATCATCTGTGATACTGGCACCAATATCTAGCGAATCCACCATTCTCCAAACTTCTTCAATACTATTTGGCCACTGTTCAAGTTCCCTTCTGCTAAGGGAGTTATAGCATTGGTTATTATGCTGCCAGACTGTCCAGTCGTCTGGACGTAATGACACAGACATACCGTCTAATCCAAGGGAACATACGACTAGCTCTACCTCAACGTGAATATTGGCGGGAATACGGTTCAGAGTAGAAGAAATCAGTTTATCCATCCCTGTCTGTGATCCCTCTAACCTGATAGGAGAGAACTCGCTGTACTGAACTTCAATCTTGAGTAAATCGTGTAGTAGCTTTACGCTTTTGAGTTTTGGCATCCGCTTTACTATACGCACCAGCAGACTTTGATAAGCTTTTATGTTTGCGGGCTCATCATAGTTACCGGTGCTTTCATCATGGGACAGTTTGACTGTAACATGACGTATGTGAGAGTCAATCGGACACAATGGTTCGTTCATTCGATTTGACCGAGCTGACTTTGTGGAATCATTCATTCGGAATTCAATCGTATGATCAAACACGGGATAGACTGAAGCAAATGCGGATACGGATGATAGCAAGAGCGAGGAAATGATAGCATCAAAGCGACGACATACCAGTCGCAGCCCAATACCATCGAAAGACGTATATTGCAGTATTAACTCCAGTATTTCGTTAGGTAGCCTGTTTAAAGAGGAGCCATTGTTTGACCCTTTTGATCTTTTTGTCGTCGAATAGTCGCAGCGTGTCCTTTTAGCTGAGCATCGCGTCCTACTTGCCCGGCCAGAACTCATTATAGAACGCATTATAGTCAGAGATTGGTGCCGGAGACAATTTATAGAATAGGTGGAACCTAATTCTTACCTAGACGGGCTAGCTTATCGTGCTCACTTTCCTAAGGTTTTGACGTGTCTTGTTCTTATTGTACCACTATTTCGGAAGTAAGAATTATTCCAAGGCAGTATGGAAAGTTGTATCGCCATAATACGGTGAAATCAGGGGCGTCTCAGATCACGACTTGCACAGGTTTATAATGTCCTCCTTCATCAAATGAGCGCTTTTGGATATACGACACAAACTCTAGATACTCCCACTAAACTGATAGCAGTCCCACCTGATCTTTTATCATAGGTACCTGCCCAAATTGATTGGAGCCACAACAGACAAATCATTGAAAATCTGGGTCCGGTTTTTCAGCTCACTGGAGCTCACAATATTCTGTACCAACTGAGGAATCCGAGTGTGTTCTATGAAATGACACACCCTGTTGATGTGACTATCACTGGGTTCTCCGATGAATGTATATCGAAATTGTCTCAGTCCACCATAAAAAGCGGGCAGTATTGTACCACCACTTTCAAACAGCTCGAGCGTTTCCAGTCCGGGAGGAAGGCCATGCTCCTCGTGAACTCTCTCTAAGTTAAATACCACAAACAGGGACAAGTCTTTTAAATTTTGGCAGTCCCGTAGGAACTGCAGAACCCTAGTAGTGTTAACTATCAATGGATCGCTTAGATGCAACTTTTTTAGGTGTGGAGGAAATCCCTTGGGAAACTGTAGAATGAGAAATTCCCCTGGGACCATTTGATTGGAAAGGCAGTATATGTGCTGATTGGAGATGCATTCTATAGATAGGTCTCCTAATGCGGGGGGTGAGATAAAAGGGTGATCACCGCCAGACTCTGCTATACTGGTACTAACATGTAGCGAATCCACCATGCTCCAAACTTCATTGATACTCTTTGGCCATTGGTCGAGCACCTTTCTTAAACCGACTCTATAGAATTCGTCATTATGCCGCCAGGCTTTCCAGTCGACTGGTCGTAATGACACCGATCTAGCATCTAAGACGGCACGTACGAATAGCTCTACCTCAACGTGAATATTAGCGGGAATACAGTTCAGAGTGGAATCAATTAGTGTATCCATCCCTGTCTGTGATCCCTGTAACACGAAGCCGCTGTACTGAACATCAATGTGGTCTAAATCGTATAGTAGCTTTACGCTTTTGAGTTTTGGCATGCGTTTTACTATACGCACCAGCAGACTTTGATAAGCTTTTATGTTTGCGGGCTCATCATAGTTGCCGATGCTGTCGTAATCAGACAGTTCGACTGTAACATGACGTATGTGAGAGTCAATCGGACACAATGGCTCATTCATTCGACTTGAACCAGCTGAATTTCTGTAATCATTCATTTGGAATTCGATCGTATGATAATCTAAGTAAGGACCAGTTGAGGCTATCGCGGATACGCATGACAGCAAGAGCGAGGAAATTATATCGTCAAACCGACGACATACCAGTCGCAGCCAAATACTTCCATCATACGACACAGCGTATTCCAGTATAAACTCCAGTATTTCATTAGGTAGCCTGTTTAAGGAGGACCTTTTTGACTTTTTTAACCGCGTTCTACTCGCAGGACCAGAATTCATTGTAGACTGATTTCATTGCGGGAGAAAATTTATAGTGATAGGTGGAAGCTTTATTCTTACCTAAACGGGCCCATTTATGAGAGTCTATCCTGTACCGGTGGTGGAATAGTGTAGGATAGGATTGGGCAGAATAGGTTGGTTTTGACTGGATTAAATGGATGGCTAGATTGGCATGTCTAAAGACAGTTGGAGTACATGATAATTGATTCCATGAATTACCAGTGGAAAGATTACCAGAGGTTACTTTTGGAATAATTGACTAGATTACTAGTGCAAGTACTAGTGGAAAGATTACTTATGGAATGACTAGTGAAAGATTACTAGTGAAAGATTACTAGTGATTACTGATACAGTGCAAGATTGAATGACTAGTCATAATTACTAGCAACGTCTAATGTTTGTTATTGTTACTTGTGAGAGAGTCTAAAATTGGACTCCTCCTTCCTTGGCTGCTGCCTCAAAGTATCCGTAAATGGTCGTTACTGCCAACAGAATTCCAGTACCCGAACCAAGAGTGCCCAGCAGGTCTGATGCTACAGACAGAGCTCCAATGGTGGCTCCTCCAAACGCAGCAGCAGTGGGAATAATGCGCTTGAGCTCCTTGTACACCGAAGTCTCTCGGCGGCCTGCAATCACCAGTCCCTGGTCCTTGAACTGACGAGCCACATCTCGAGGAGACGATCCGGAAATCTCAATCCACGTCTTGGAGAACACCGCGCAGGCCGACAGCACAAACGCAACGTAAATGACAGTCTTAATGGGGTCCTGGAGGGCCTCCTGCCAGTTGAGAGGAGGCTGCATGTAGTAGGCAATACCCGAGGTAGCGTACAGCTGGGCGGATCCCTGGCGAGGCTCCCAGATTCCCAGCACTCGCGACAACAGAGAGGTAGGGAATCGGGTGTAAATCATCTGAGAAATGATAAACACGTTCGAAGTCAGGGCACTCTGCAGCATAATTGGCAGGTTGGAAGTGTAGAACAGTCGAATGGGGTAAGTTCCGTAAGGTCCTCGAGCCCGAGTGGATCGCACGGGAATCTCAATTCGGAATCCCTGCAGATACACCACCAGAGCAAACATACCAGCAGTAGTGACCAGCTGGAACATGTTGGGCAGGTTCTGACGGTAAAAGGCCTCGTAAAGAGCTCGGCTCTTGTCTCGTCGAGTGAGCAGCAGGTGCACTGCGCCCACAACCGCTCCCTCAAACTCGTATCCTCGTCCAGAGTTGACGGTGGTAGGAGCAAACGCCTTCCAGAAGATCTGCTCGCAAATGTTGGTGGCAATGAACAGCGAAATTCCCGATCCCAGTCCGTAGCCCTTCTGAAGGAGCTCGTCCAGCAGAATGGCAATCAGGCCAGCAAACACCAGCTGCAGCACCAGCAGCACGCACACTCCAGTACCCAGAGACGAAGGAGGTCCGTACATTCCCGTCAGCACGTAGACTGTGGCCTGTCCCAGGGCCAGAATGATGGCCAGCAGCTTCTGAGCAGTCTGGTACAGCTCGCGATCGCTCTTAACCTCCATGTTCACGTCAATGAGGTGAGTTCCTCCCAACAACTGGAACACCATGCCCGCGGATACAATGGGGGTAATTCCCAGCTCCATTAGCGTTCCTCGGTTGGAAGCCAGCATCATTCGCAACCACAACAGTGGATCGGACGAATCACTAGACACAATTCCATACAGAGGAATTTCACTCATCACCAGGAAGATGAGCAGCGTCACCGCCGTCCACATAAGCTTCTGGTTGAAAGGCACCTTTCGTTCAGGAGCTGCCACCTCCGGCAGGAAGGGCGTGAATGGTTTCACCAAGTCAAGGAACCGGACTCCACTCATTTGTCCGCGTTTTACTTATACTCAGTCTACTGTTTTTTTGAGTTGTGGGGATGAATTTGAACAACCATTTCGTGCCATTATATTATACGACACGTCACAGTACAGCCGCTCCACGCGCCCGGAGATCAATCCCTGATATATGGGCAACTCCAGAGGACGCGCGAACGAGTCAATGTATATGACAAGGACTAGAATTTTGTATGGAGGTTACTAGTTCATGTCGATTGGCCTATCATTGGCCTGTCCATTGGCTACTGACTCCTCAATTGCCACGGCCTGCCTGAAATCCAGTCAATGGCAGGGTGCCCAATGAGGCAAAATCGATCGCGCCTCTTGTGAAGCGGCGCGCGATTCTGGAAACCTGAAATCTTATCGTTTTCAAACTTGGAGTAGAAATACTAACAGAACCAGTAGAACAAATGCGTAAAGTAGGCCCTTTGGAAATGTACTCGGTGCGCCGAAACCAGCTGAGGTTAAACTCGGTGGTAATTGTGGCGGCACAGTACTCTCAGACGTTGACTAAGGAGTGTTTGTACCGGGCCCTGGCCGGGCTCATTGGACAGGAGCCATTTCTAACCGCCACAGTGTTTGGCGTAGACAGTGATGAGGTGGTTTTGGGACAAGTCGATAGCATAGATTTTGACAAGATTGTGACTTTTGATGATACGTGTACTAGTTTTGAGCAATTGTCAGACTCTTTGATCCCTGGCACCTGTCTCCCATACGAAGATTCCAGCTTGCCAGTGTGGAGGTTGTATGTAATTGGCAAAGACCAAAAGGAGTTGGCGTTTGCGTTTGATCACGTCTGTTTTGATGGAGGTTCGGGGCCTCTTTTTCACACAAAGCTCCTTGACCAGTTGAACCAGTTGAACCACGTTAGTACGGATGGTCCAATTCCATCTGTTCTCACCAGGGGTAGTGATACAGGTGATGAGGGCAATCAGGGAGATGAGATCAATAAAGGAGATGCGACGACTTTCCCACGTATGGACTTTTTACAGAATATAGAAAACCTGGTCGACATGAAGCCTCCTTGGACTTTCATGCTCAAGGTAGTGGGACAAATGGCCCTGCAAAAGTGGTGGCCTGAAAAGAAATGGACTGGCCCTCCTCCGGCGTCTACAATGGAGTCGTCGTCTACGTTTACCCAATTAGACGCTAACACTGTAGGCGTGCTCCTAAAGCTGTCAAAATCAAACGGTGTCACCCTCACCTCCCTTCTGTATGCAGTGTTCATGAGAGCCATTGTGGACTCTGGATTAGTCCCTGAGTCTGCTTCTAACCACAAATTTGACTGCGCGTGCCCCGTAAACGCCCGCAAGTACATTTCCCATCCTCCTGGCATGGCCACTGCTCTGGGCAACTACGTGTTCAACTACCACGATGCTCAATTCACCCCTAACGACAAGGATATCGTATCAATTGCTTCCAAATTCAACACAAACCTTCGCAAAGCCCTAAAGGCACCTACTGACATTGCCTATGAAATCGGTCTCCTGGGCATGGTTGATGTAAAGTCATACGTCCAGGGCGCTACAAAGGCTGCAGCCCGCGGATCTACTGCTGAAATTTCAAACCTAGGTACCTACGATTTTACACCTGATTCTACAAACAAATGGCACATTTCCTCCCTGTCTTTCACTCAGGGGTCTTCGGCCATGGGCGCGCCTTTCATGCTCAACGTTGTTTCTGTCAAGCAAGGCCCTCTGACCCTGGGAATATCTACCTGCACTAACAAGCAAGATTGTACTAAGCTTGTCGATGCAATGTCTACTATCATTTCTAACCTCACATCCTCTTCTGCTTCTTCTATCAACTCTGATGCATGAACAACCGGGTAGGGTGATATTTTAAGCCGTTGCTCACCCCCCTATCTGCCGCTGGCATTCCCGACCCCCTGAATAACAAAAATACTTCGTAGCATTAAAAGCTTTGGCTCACTGACTTCCATGGTCATGGATGAACGGCCAGTTGGGAACCTAGAAAAGTTCTTTGTGGTCCAGAACCGCAAGGGCATGATCCGGGAGTTTGTAGTCGCTGCAACGTACTCTGTGCCTCTGACAGTTGAAACATTATACCCTGCACTTGCGGATCTGGTCAGCAATGAGCCATTGTTGGGTGCAAATGTGCACAAATCAGACACTCCTCGGCCTAAAGTACGAAAGCTTGCCAAAATAGACCTCGACAAGGTTGTAACATTTCTTCCTCATCAAAAGTTTGATGCCCAGTTTGTAGATGACTTTTTTGATTCCTCGACCGCCTTGCCATATGAAGAAGAAGATAGGCCATTGTGGAGAGCTCAGGTCCTGGATAACTATATAGTGGTGTGGTCATTTGATCACACTCTGTTTGACGGCTCGTCAGGAGTATACTTTCATCAGAAGCTGCTGGCATGCCTGCGACGTCCCCAGATACCTCTAACGGAGTCGACAGTGAAAACTAGCAAAAAGCCTCTGCCTGAAAACATTGAAAACATTATAGATTGCCGACCGAGTACTCCTCCTCCAAGTCTGTTAAGAAGAGCACTAAGAAGCAGCAGGGATGAGACGGCCCCTCCGGAGCACTCTTCTCAATTCGTTCCATGGGCCGGAACTAGTCCATCATGGCCTCCACGATCACGGACTGCCTTCCTATCGCTTCCACCAGACAAGGTGAGGGATCTCATTCGCACTGCGCGGAAGCAAGGCATTACTTTAACCGGATTATTATACAGTGCACTGATGCAGGCTATTCTGGAAGCCATTCCCATTGGCGACGAGACTTCGTGGCGCCTCAAAACTTCAATTCCCATTAACGCTCGGCGATATTTCCCTTCTACTGAACCGCGGGACGGTTTAGGATGCTATATTTTGTTTCATGAGTACGATCTTGAAGTAAACACATATTCCCAGGATATCTCTCCGGGCTTGTACGTCCCTCATTGGGCCCAGAAATTCCATCACTCATTGCATGCTCACAGCGACTCGCCTGAGGCCCCAGCTGAGTGGGCTCGTGCAATTGGCGAATTTAAAAACATGAACATGGAAAAGACCCTCGAAGATCAGGCACAAAAATCAGAGCACATGGCAGCAGCAGAAATTTCCAACATTGGACTAGTCAGCATGGATAATGTCCCCAACACCGTGGCCACGCTAGACCCGTCTGCTCCCCAGGCACAAATAACAGATCTGTGGTTCATCCAGCCTGGAGTCACCATTGGCTCACCCATCATTTTGAGCGTAATTGGCCTTAAAAACGGTAACACCAACGTTGCTCTGTCAGTGGCTGCCGACGACAAGCAAGCGTCGAGCGCACGAAACTTGCTTTCTTCTCTAAGTGCGGTCCTCAATGATGCTGCTGGAGTGGCCCTGCCTCTATCGGTTTCATGGGGACAAGACTATACCCTCTCCCAACCTAGTCCAAACTATTGACATATAATAATAAAAGTTGATCATGATATTAGGACAACAAAGCTACGACGACTACAACTTTTCATACTCAATCTTGCCCTCGAGCTTTTTGGCTTCGGCAACCTTTCGCACCGCCTTCATGAGATCGTTCTGGACAATGTAATCCCGCTCCTCGCGAATGGCAAAGAATCCGGCTTCGGTAACTACGTTTCGGATATCAGCACCGTTAAATCCATCACTCATCTTGACCACGGCCTCGTAATCAATCTCGCCCTGTTTCTGCACCTTCTGAGCATGAATCTTGAAAATCTCCAGACGACCAACCTCATTAGGCAGAGGAATCTCGATCTTTCGGTCCAGTCGTCCGGCTCGCAGCAACGCAGGATCCAAAGTGTCCGGTCGGTTGGTGGCCATGATAATCTTGGTCTTGCCCAGATAGTCGAAACCGTCCATCTGATTGAGCAGTTCCATCAGAGTTCGCTGGATCTCTCGGTCGGCAGACGTACCCTCTGAGAATCGTCGGCCTCCAATGGCATCCACCTCATCCATAAAGATGATGCAGGGCTCGTGTTCCTTGGCGTAGCCAAACATTTCTCGGATCAGTCGAGCGGACTCTCCAATATACTTGTCTACAATAGCCGAAGCGGGCGAGAAGATGAAATTGGCACCAATGGTGGCGGCAACTGCCTTTGCTAACAGGGTCTTACCAGTACCAGGGGGTCCGTATAGCAGCACTCCCTTGGGGGGCTTGATACCGACACGTAAAAACAGCTCGGGGTTCTTGAGGGGCAGCTCGATGACTTCTCGGAGCTCTCTAATCTGCTCGTTAAGACCACCAATACCTCCAAACGTTAGCTCACCTGGCTCAAATGTGGTCATGTTGTACACCAACGGGTCTACCTCTCGGGGCAGGATTCGCATAATCGTCAGCGTGGTCATGTCCAGGGCAACTCGCACTCCCTGCTTGAGCGCCTCCTTCTTGATAGAATTTCGGCATCCCACAATGTATCGTGGTCCATTAGACGCCTTGACGATGAATCGTTCCTCGTCCAGCTGCTTGAGAACCTCTCCAATGATCTGGCCTACACTCTGAAGAGCCTTGATGTCGTCCTCGGTCTTTTCGTACTGCTTCTCTAGTCCTCTAATACCCAGGCGCAGCTCCTTGAGTTTGGCGTCCCATTCTCGGTGGTCCTTGAGCTTGCGCTTGAAATCCTCCAGCGCCTTTTCTCTCTCAGGGTCCCCAGAAGACTGTGCCTCTGCTTGCTGGCCCTCTTCGTTCTCCAATGCTTGCAGCAATGGATCTTTTTCCTCGGACATGGCAAAAGTATATGATTGTGGTGGCGGTTTAGTTTGTCGCTGGGGTTTTGGTTGTCTATTTTGTCCACGTGATTACTGACCTAAGGGGACGCACGTGGTTTGTAGGCTGCGATGTTGTGTCACGTGCAGATCACGGGTATCAAAAATGATTAGACTGGCTCAAGTCAATTTGAACCTCTGAAAAACTCCCTGGAAGAACTGTGAAGGATGGAGTTTCACGCTGTAATTCTCTGTGGACATGGCCACAGGTTGTCGCCATTCTCTTCGGTGAGATCGTCTGGTCTTCCAAAGGCCCTGCTACCGGTAGCCAACCGGCCGCTGCTGGCCCATGTGCTGGACTGGTGTGGTGAAGACACCTTTTCGGGCATTACCATTGTGGCTCCTCACGACTATGTTAACGAATTCAAGTACTTTTTGGAGGAAGTGTACCTCAAGGAGAAGCGACCACGAAATACTACTGTAGTGGGAACTAGTCTGGAGCACAGTGGAGAGGTTGTTGCTGAATTGATTCAGTCTCGACTCAACCCTCCTCATAACGATTTTATTGTGCTTCCGTGCGACTTTATTTCAGAAGTTCCCGTGTCCTCGTTTATAGATGCATACCGGGCTCGGGATAAGGATGTGATTGCTACTGGAGTATACTACAGGAATGCAGTGGAGACAATTGAAAAGAAGGCCCTGGTCACGGATTACCTGGTGCACACGCCTCTGACCAACAAATGTCCTCGACTGCTGGATAGCAATACTAGAGACGCTGTGTCGGACCACAAGGGCATGCCAGTGCGAACGGAAATGCTGTGGAAGTACCCCAACTCTGTCATTTCTAGCGATATTCTTAGTGCTTCAGCTTTCCTGTGTTCAGGAACTCTTTTGGATCTCATTAATAACAACAAGGTTCATGTCACAGGCAAGTCATGGGCCAAGGTGATGCGGGATGTTGCCCGACGATCCTGGAAACACAGTCACCAAGAGGACGACGACGACCAGCCAAAGTCGCTGCTGCTGCAATTGCTGCCCCAGGGATCCTTGTTCATTCGCGCAAACACAGTACCTGCATACGTCGAGGCTAACCGTCATGTAATGAGACAGCTGGCCAGACAGAACGCTGCTGCTCCTAAGAAGCAGTCCCAGCCCGGCGCTGCTGCCATTGGCGGAGATTCGGCGGTAGGTGAAGACTCCACAGTAGGCGAAAAGTCCAGCGTCAAGAGAACAGTTGTAGGAAGCAATTGTACCATCGGACGCAAGTGTCGTCTCACCGGGTGCGTAGTTATGGACAATGTTACCCTCGAAGACGATGTCATTCTGGAGAACTGCGTGGTTGGCCGAAAGGCATCCATTGGAGCAAAGGCCCGACTGACCAGCTGTCACGTCGAAGGAGGCTACGAGGTGCCTGCCGGAGCACAGATCAAGAATGAGACGCTACAGAACCTCACTATGGAATCGCTCATGGACGGTGCTGAGTATGATGACGACGATGATGAAGATGACGACGACGAGGACGTTAGCGACGACTATTCAGACGATGACGACGACGACAACGATGACGGCAACAGTCAAGGCGAGTGGGAACAGAGCGAAGGCGAGGGCATTGACGCTGATGAAGAGGATGATCTGTTTGAAAGATAAGCTACTTTAGTGTTATACAAGTAATGAATACTTATAGTATTATAAAGTAATGAAACTTATAGTGCTGTACAAATAACGAGATACTTCTAGTGTTGTACTAGTAATGAAACTTATAGCATTATACAAGTAACGAAATACTTCTAGTGTTGTACAAGTAATGAAATAGTTAGAGTGTTGTACTGTAATGAAATAATTAGTTGTGTTGTACTGTAATGAGATAATTAGTTGTGTTGCACAGTAACGAAATAATTAGTTGTTCCGTGCGGCAGGTGCGGCGTTGTCCGGGGAAATTTAGTCATTTTGTCAAAAATTGTCAATTTTCCACCCTTGGTTTGTTTGACAAGATAGTTTTTCAATAATGTCTGCCAAAACAGAGGGCAAGTCCCTCGTGATGGAGAATACCTCCAGACGAGATGCGCTGATCGAGATTGAGAAAAAGTACCAGAAGCTGTGGGCCGACGAGAAGGTGTTCGAGGTCGATGCCCCTGAGGGCGACGTCTCCGATGAGGAGCTGCACCAAAAGTACCCCAAGTTCTTCGGAACAATGGCTTACCCATACATGAACGGAGTGCTGCACGCTGGCCACTCGTTCACTCTGTCCAAGGTTGAATATGCCACTGGATACGAGCGAATGACCGGTAAGCGAGCTCTGTTCCCTCTGGGTTTCCACTGCACAGGAATGCCTATCAAGGCTAGTGCCGACAAGCTTGTGCGAGAGATTGAAATGTTCGGTCCCAACTTTGAGAACGCTCCCAAGGACGAACAAGAGGAGGTCGACGACAAGCCCAAGGAGGCTAAGGATGATGTGACCAAGTTTGGTGCCAAAAAGTCAAAGGCCGTGGCCAAGCAGGGCCGATCAAAGTACCAGTTTGAGATTATGGTTCAGCTGGGAATCCCCCTGGAAGAGGTCAAGAAGTTTGCTGATGCCCGATACTGGCTCACCTACTTCCCTCCTCTGTGCCAGCGAGACTGCAACTCGTTTGGAGCTCGAATCGACTGGCGACGATCTATGGTCACCACTGATTACAACCCTTACTACGACGCCTTTGTGAGATGGCAGCTCACCCGTCTCAAGGAGTCCGGCAAGATCAAGTTTGGTGAGCGCTACACAATCTACTCGGCAAAGGACGGTCAGCCATGTATGGACCACGACCGACAGACTGGAGAGGGTGTCAACCCCCAGGAATACACTGGTATCAAGATCAAGATGCTTGAGTGGACCGAGCAGGGTAAGGAGGCTGTCAAGGGAGTGGACATCTCTGGCAAGACTGTGTACCTGATTGCTGCTACTCTGCGTCCCGAGACTATGTACGGACAAACCTGCTGTTTCGTGAGCCCCAAGATCAACTACGGTCTGTTTGATGCTGGCAACGACCAGCTGTACATTTGCACCGAGCGTGCGTTCAAGAACATGTGCTTCCAGAATTTGACCCCCAAGCGAGGGGACTACAAGCCTCTGGTTGAGATCAATGGTTCGTCTCTGATCGGATCCAAGGTTCACCCTGCTCTCAGTGTGTACCCTGAAGTGTACGTTCTGCCTATGGAGACTGTACTGGAAAAGAAGGGTACTGGTGTAGTCACTTCGGTGCCCAGTGACTCCCCTGACGATTACATTACCATGCAGGACCTCAAGAACAAGCCTGATTACTACAAGATCAAGCCTGAATGGGTCGATTTCGACACTGTGCCTGTGCTGGAGACCCCTACCTACGGAGACCACACTGCCCAGCGTCTGGTTGAGGAGCTCAAGATCAAGTCCCCCAAGGACAAGGAGGCTCTGGCCAAGGCAAAGGAGATTGCATACAAGGAGGGATTCTTCCAGGGTGTTATGGCCATTGGAAAGTACAAGGGAGAGAAGGTCGAGGTGGCCAAGGCCAAGGTTCGTGACGATATGGTGGCTGCTGGCGACGCCTTTGTATACTCTGAGCCTGAGGGTCTGGTTATCTCGCGAAGCGGAGACGAGTGTGTCGTTTCTCTGGAGGACCAGTGGTTCACCGACTACGGTGAGCCTGAATGGCGCAAGAACGCCGAGGAGTGCCTCAAGAACATGCAGACTTACTCCAACGAGACTCGACACGGTTTCGAGAAGACCCTGTCGTGGCTGCGAAACTGGGCTCTTTCCCGAACCTACGGTCTGGGAACTGAGCTGCCTTGGGATCCAAAGTACCTGTGCGAGTCTCTTTCCGACTCTACTATCTACATGGCTTACTACACTGTGGCTCACTTCCTGCACTCTGACTTTTACGGTCGTGAGAAGGGTATCTTGGGCATTTCTGCCGACCAGATGACTTACGAGGTGTGGGACTACATTTTCGATCTCACTGACAAGCTTCCTTCCGACTCTGACATTTCTAAGGACAAGCTCGACAAGATGCGACGAGAGTTCAAGTACTTCTACCCCTTGGACGTGCGAGTGTCTGGAAAGGATCTGATCCCTAACCATCTTACCTTCTTCATCTACGTGCACACTGCCATCTTCCCTCAGAAGTACTGGCCTCGTGGAGTGCGTGCCAACGGTCACCTCATGCTCAACAATGAGAAGATGTCCAAGTCCACCGGTAACTTCATGACCCTCAAGGAGTCTGTAGAGAAGTTCGGTGCTGACGCTACCCGTATTGCCCTTGCCGACGCTGGTGACTCTTTTGAGGACGCCAACTTTGACGAGAGCAACGCCAACGCTGCCATTCTTCGTCTGTACAACCTCAAGGAGTGGGCTGAGGAGATTGTCAAGAAGGCCGACACCCTCCGCACTGGTCCTAAGGACAGCTTCCTGGACCAGGCGTTTGAGAACGAGATGAACGAGCTCATTGAGACCACTCAGTCCAACTACGACAACGCTCTGTACAAGAATGCCATCAAGTCGGGACTGTTTGACTTCCAGGCCGCTCGTGACTACTACCGAGACAGCACTTCTCACACTAATGGAATGCACAAGGACCTCGTGTTCCGATACATTGAGGTCCAGGCTCTTCTGCTCACTCCTATTGCTCCTCACTTTGCTGAGTACATCTGGAGAGAGATTCTGGGCAACAAGGAGTCTGTGCAGCACGCTCTGTTCCCCAAGGTTTCCAAGCCTGTTTCCAAGGCTGTGTCGGCTGCTCTTGAGTATGTGCGCGACATTGCTCGCTCTACTCGTGAGGTAGAGGGTGCTAACCTCAAGAAGAAGAAGAAGGGTCCTGAGTTTAACCCCAAGGCTCCTAGCAAGCTCACTCTGTACGTGGCCCAGTCCTTCCCTGCCTGGCAGGACCAGTACATTGAGCTGGTGCGACAGAACTTCAAGGACATGACCCTCAACTTCACCCCTGACTTCAAGCAGCAGGTGGCCAAGCTTGGTGATGTCAAGCGCGGAATGCAGTTTGTCAACCATCTCAAGATGCGTCTCACTGGTGGAGGAGAGTCTCCTGAGACTGTGTTCAACCGTAAGCTTGTGTTCGACGAGGTGGAGACTGTAAAGGCCATTCTGCCCATGATCAAGGTGTTCCCTACTGCTTCTTTGGTAGAGTCTGTTCAGATTGTGCTCATTGAGGGAGATGACCGATCTAAGGGTAAGGATGCCATCACCGGCGAGGAGGTTGACGTTCCTGCTACCTCCAAGCCTGTTCAGGATGCTGTGCCTGGTGCACCTGGTATCACCCTGGTTAACATCTAATTGCATTGCAAATAATTGGCAAGGGATGATAATAGAAAAGTAGAGTTATACTCAAAACAAAAAGGTATCAATTGTAACAAACTGAATTAATGGTAAAAACCTGAATTGTATCAATTAATGGTAAACAGAAAGAATGTATCAATTGAAGGCAAAAAACATAAGAATGGTATTAATGGTGATATGTAATTAGAGTCTAAATAAGAATGCAAATCAAGATGTGTAGTATGATGCCATGGGACTGATGTTACATTGTTCTTCCGCGATCCTCTGTACTTTTATCCTGACTTTCCACCGTCTCGTCCCAAATCTCTAGATAATCCAAATTTTCGTCTCCTTCTTCAATGACGCTTCCCTTGGACCGTGCTCGCAATCCTCGTTCTGATTCAGGACGACTGATTGGCCCGCCAAATGGTGACTTGCGTCGAAACCGTCCTCGCGCTGGGCCACCAAACACTGCACTCTCATTGAATTTTCCTCGAGGTCCGCTCAACTGCCTTCGATGGTGTAAAGGAGAATAAGAATGTTTACTGAACTGATATCCTACTGTAGGAGAATCGGGACCTCTCCATGAGCTTTTTGGCGACGAGTTGAGCGATGCACTGGAGGTACTTGACGTCTTTGAATGGTTTCTTCGTCGTCGTCGTGATCTAGACACTAGAGATGAGAACGAAGAAGATGTGGACCGACGTCCATAGTGCGGTCGTGTGGGCACGGTAGACTTGTCATTTTGAGATGCTTGAGAAACTGCTGCTGAAGAGACCTGAGAGGACATTGAATACTGAGAAAATTGAGACACTTGAGAGATCTGGGATACAGGCCGCAGATGGCTTGGTCTAGCCGATTCTGGGCGCGAGCCTATCCGGCCATGGTTATGAGGACTTCCAGCAGAAAAGTCTAGAGACAAGTCTACGTAGTCTTGTTCCGCAGTGTCAGCTTTAGGGTCTCCATTGGGCACGTACTGTGTCGATGGCGGCGGTGGTCCCTCCTTCTTTGGTGACGAAGTCTGAATTGGACCGCTGACAGGGTTGGACTTTGCCGCCTTCTTATGCTGAGGGGCAATCATTTTCATCATTACATTTTTGAACGAGTTCTTCATTTCTCTTCCTTTGTCACCGAGGTGAAGAGACCTTTTACCTCTCGAAAATGCTGATGTCACACTAGATGGCGCGCTGGGAGCCCGCTCCACAGCTGCCAGGGATAGTCGATACTCGTGCTGAGGACGCTGAGGGGAAGTTTGAGAAACAGGGATCTCTGACAACGGCCTCTGTCTACTGTTTTCTTCAGAAGGTTGCTGAGACTGAAGTTTTGGTCTCTCTATCTGTTCAGCTCTGTCTCTGGCTTGCTGCCCGTCATCTTTTCGTTTCTGTGTGCGGTCGTCTCGATCGGGTCTTTCGCTGGAAGACCGAGGAATTGGAGATGAATACCGCGCATAAGGCGATCGGGGAGACTTTTGAGCTGACTGATTAGATTCATCTCTAGTATTGGAGTCATTAAGAGCCAGCCCATCACTAGCAGCAGCAATTGTTGCCGAAATGTTATCCCTCATGCGTTGTGCGCTCGATCCCCGTCTGGCCAGAGAATTTTGTCTACTGGTGGCCCTGGAAGAGTCCCTTCTGCCCAGGCCAGAATATTTTGACAAGCTCATGCGGTTAGTTCTACGAGACTCTGCTCTGCGCTCTCGTTCTAAGGCAAGGGCCCAGAACCCTGCCAGTGCATCACAGTTGTTCGACACTACACTATCTGCAAGAGCATCCAAGTCAACGTGCGCAGATCGTAAACCCCGAAGTACCCTTTTTTCAGCTTTTGTAGTGAACAAGGCCGGTTCCTTAATGGCCAGAATCTCCTTCTGGATAGAAGTATGGTCCTCTAAACAGGGATGATTCATAATTTCAGTCAAACTTGGACGCTTCTTTGGGTCCTTCTGCAGCATTGACCGCAGCAGTTCCAAGCAGCTAGGATTGAGAGTATCAGCACCAAGGTATCGAGGCTCCTCGGTGGTGATTTTTACCTTGGTATCTATTTCACTGTCCTCTTCAAAGGGCATCTCTCCCAACAGAAGAGTGTAAAATATCACTCCCAGCGACCATACATCCACCGCTTCTCCAGAGTATTTTTTATGGAGCAGCATTTCTGGGGCCATATAGCAAGTGGTTCCGCATACAGTGTCTAGAAGTGATCGAGGTTCATACTCTCGGGTAAAGCCAAAATCGCACAACTTGACGTTGAACCGTTTATCAAGAAGAATGTTTTCCAGCTTAAGATCTCGATGTGTGCAATTTTTGGAGTGTGTGTATGTGACCGCTCCTACCAGTTGAGAGAATATCTTGCACGCTTCGTCTCTACCTAGTCGTCCATGGTTCAATAAATATGTATACAATTCGTCGCCGGGACAGTATTCCAGTACCAGCCAGACAGTGGACTCGGTCACAATAATCTCGTACAGTCGAGCAATATGAGGATGCCGAAGCTGGCGATGATGATGAATCTCCCGAACAAGGTGAGGTTGGTTCTTTGGCGACGACTTTAGCACTACCTTTGTGCGAGTAAACTTGTGAATAGCCAGATACACCTTACCAAAGCTTCCTTCGCCTATTAATCTCACCACAGTGTACGTTCCAATGCTCTTTGGGTCCGGGTCTGATATTGTCCGCAACAGCTGATTATACGAGTCGGCAAGCTTGAGTTAGAAATCGTACAGCATTCCCACAGCTCTTGACTTACCTTTGCCTTTGCATTATGAGCTTGCACGCGCGATAGCGCTCCATACATGGCGTCCCCCAATTCTCTGTTCTACAAACCACAATCTTTGTCAAGAATCGTTCGGGCCTGATTTCGTACCTGATTTACATGTTTAAGGAGGCGCTCGGTGGCGCCGCTGGTTGTGCGGCGTATTGCTTTCTGAAATTTACCCCTGATAGCATTTAGTCCTTGATAAAAAAAAAATAAACTGGACGATGGCTAGATAAGAAGGCCTGTGCGGGAAAAGATGGACGATTATACGGTAGTTAGTTATCGGCTGTTTCCTGTGCTCAACGTTTCCATGTTTGAGTCCGGGAACGGGTTTGATCAGGTGGTGCAATATGTAAATCAGGAGCTATTGCCCACTGTTGATGGAGATGGGCACAAGTATCTATGGAATCGAGAGGCATTTAACCTTAGTGTGCTATCGTGGTTTGGGTTTCCATGTCTGTACGGACAAACCAACGTTGGATCGTGTTTAGAAGATGAGTGGACGATTGTATATCTGCTGCTGAAGATTTCCCGCAGGTTTCCGCAGATGGCCATTCAGGTGAACGATAGCGACGGAGAGTTTTTACTTATCGAAGCTGCGGAGGACATTCCAAAGTGGTTGACCCCAGACAATAGTGATAACCGAGTGTGGATTATGAGTGGTCGTCTAGGGATTTATACTCCTGGTAAGGAAATAGAGGACCGATCCCCATCGTTTAAACAGGTAATGCAATGTTTACGGGATCCCAGTGCCACAAAGCGGGATATTCAATGGGATGAGCGTGTGCAAAGCAAGGCATTGTGGCGAATTGAGGAGTTTCCTCGAGTTGCTGTAGAGAATAATTGTCACCGAGCACTGGTGACCGCTCCAAGAAAGATAGCTGCACTTTTGCATCAGTATCCTGTATACCTTTCCGCAGCTCTAAACTTGCTTTCTACAGAGCAGCTAGAGACTCATCCAGCACTAACGAACCCATCTGGTGAGTTTTCAGCAAAGCAGCATGAGGACGAAGGTCTAGTGACATGGGCTGTCAGGTTCACGAGGTTCCAGTACGCTCAAACGCTTGGACAAAGCTTCAGACCACCTCAGAAATTCATTAATAGCATATTCCCTAGCTACAATGATCAGGACGATCGAATGCAACTGGGAGCCAAACTGACGGCAGCAGTGTATTTGCTGCTGGACCATTGCAAAGATTTCAAAGAAATGACAAGACATGACAAGAATGACGACTTTTATGAGTTTATGTTACCTTTCATTCAGTCAGAGTACTTTAATGGTGTCGACTCTGGCTCTGATGAGCATGAAAGGCGCCAGCAACAAGCCATGGATGCGTTTTTGCGCGCCAATGAACTTCAAAATGAAAATGCTTATCTTAGCAGCCGGCTGTCCAGTCTGGAGTTGCCCACGGACGAGGAGCTGACTGCATGGGACAAGACTGAAGATTCTGACGAATGGCTCAATATCTTTTTGGGCGAAGGAGACTACCCTCAGGGAGCAGACGAAATGAGTACGCGAGTGCGAGAAATGATGGATCGAGTAAATAAATTTGTCGACGACCAAAATGCTGGCCTGGACGGAATCAACGTTTATGAAGACAGCTCCTCTAGTAGCAGTAGTGACAGCGAAGATGACGATGACGACAATGAAGACAATGCACCAGGTCCCAGCAAGGGCAAATGGGATGCTGATGATCCAAAGATTGACGAAGACGATTTCTTGGAATTCTTTCTCCAGGAAGCACTTAAGCTGCCTCCAGAAGAAATTGAAAAGTATCGTGCCGACAATACCTCAGAAGCTGCTCAACCTCAACCTGCTTCCCAGACTACCAACGCTTCTGCCGATGCGTCTGCCCAAGCTGCTAATCTCAACCCTAATAACCAAGACTCCGATAGTGACAGCTCTGATGATGACTGGGACCAAGTAGAGCAAGACTTGCGACGCAGTGGCGCTCTTCCAGGTGACTCGGACCCATTCAGCTACGAAGCTTTGCAAAACCTTCTCCAGAGCATTCAGTCAGGCGGTGGCATCACCGGTCCTGCTGCAACTTTGCTAGGACAACTGAACATCAACCTGGAGGACCTCATGAAAGGACTCAACAAGTAACGCATCAACCATTAACCTATATAATTTATAATTCATCAGTTTCCAGTACCATCAGCTAGCACCTAATATTACCCTATTTTCAGTATCATGGTAGCATGGCCTATATAACATTCTATCTTATCGCGACAGTCCACCGGACCGACATGTCACTACGCCAGAAGATCTGGAATGGAACCATTCCTGTCCGACTGGTGCTAGCTCCTAACGAAGCGCGAGGGTTTGCCAGTCCTGAATACTTGGTAAGCTACTAGCTGAGAATCTGGCTGCTTGAAGTTTTGTGTTCTAACTAGTTTATTGCCTGTCGCGTCCTGTACCTTCCCCTGTATCTCGAAAAGGCGCTGGGGTACTTTCGACCATACTTAAACGATCCCAACACAGCAGACTCTCTCAACTCTTGGTGGTTTGAGTTTGAAGGCGTGCCTGTTCGATGGTAAGTATACGACTAGCTGGGAGTTTGAGATTTGCCCAATGCTAACTATAGGAATTGGCCAATTGGGGTCAACTATGACCTGTTGACAGGAAACGACCCTGTAAAGGCTGGAGAAGCAGAGGAAAACATCCCATGGACCCTGATTCTTCATAACAAGGATTATCCCAAAGAATACGTGCTCAATCTGGAGTCTATTGACAGTTTATGGGATAATTGGCTCCATCAGATGAAGGAATCATGCTTTGTACGTGACGGCAACGCAAAGGCGGTAATGAACTTGTCTATGGATGATACGAAACAGCTCTTAAATGGAGTGAAGAATCGTAAGTACATTATAACGAGAGAGTACGGTAAACGGTAAAAAGGAGTGTTACTAACGAAGATGAATTTGACAAGTTTTGGTCAATTGTGACCACTAGACATTTACTACCCAATTCGGTGACAGCGCTAAAGAATATTCCAGTAAAGCTGTATTTGCCGGTGGAAAATAGAGTCGTTCAGGGCTTTGTTCCTCCACTCAGTGGTGAAGAGGAGCCCAATACCGTGGGCTCAGCACTGCACCATCACTTGCCAGACTTGTTTCCATCACGACGGACATGTATACTAGCTAGGCCTATTCTGCATGGAGTGCTGGTTCCATTGACCGCCCCATTGGGTGAATTATACCTCCAGGGAGTCTATCCAGACGGTTATCTCCATGTTACGGTAGTGATGATATGAAATGTTGGTCGGGTGTGCTCCGGTCAAAACCCCCCGATCAAATCGCCTTTCTTTCCCCCGATACTTGATCTATGAAAAGTGCAGGCTGGCAAAGCATACGCAGAATGTCCAGCACTAGGCGCAACTTTCGAGATGCTATCGACGCCCTCAACTCCTGCCAGACTAACTTTGCTACCCTGGAGGCTATGAAAAAGTCTGGCAAGACCAGGGACTATGCATCTGCCACTGGAGAAATGCTGGAATGGACCCGTCGGGCAGGGTACCCGGATCCCCAGGTGTTTGACAAGCTCAACATTATTCACGTCACCGGTACTAAAGGTAAAGGCTCGACCTGTGCTTTTGTGCAGTCCATCTTATCTCAGTACCAGGGACAGGGCAAGCCCTTGGGCAAGATTGGTCTGTATACGTCTCCCCATCTTAAGACGGTGCGAGAGCGGATTCGAATCAACGGCGAGCCCATTGGCGAGGAAAAGTTCCAGCAGTACTTTTTTGAAGTGTGGGATAAACTCGATGAGACGGAATCTGATGTAGAAAAGTACCCCGAAATGGGACCAGGAGGTCGTCCTTCGTACTTCCGGTACCTGACCATTCTGGCGTTCCATGTGTTTATGCGTGAGCAGGTAGATACCGCCATTCTAGAAGTAGGCATTGGCGGGGAATTCGACTCTACTAACATTATTGTTTCTCCTACTGCTACTGGAGTGTCAACCTTGGGCATTGACCACGTTCAGGTGCTGGGAGACACAATTGACAAGATTGCCTGGAACAAGGGTGGAATTTACAAGCCCAGTGCTCTCGCACTCACTGTGCCCCAGCCTGATTTGGCCCTTTCTGTACTCAAGGACCGTGCTCAGGAGCGACATACATCCTTGGAAGTAGTTGATGTCTACCCAGAAGTCCAACAGACAAAGTTGGGCCTGCCGGCCAAGTTCCAGGAGACCAACGCTAGTCTGGCGGTGCGACTGTGTATCGAGCATTTGAAAAAGTTAGGCGTAGACATTGATTTGACTAACGGACTACCTAAAGAGTTTATTGCTGGTCTAGAACAGGCATCATGGCCCGGTCGATGCCAAACAATTGACAACGGAGCGGTGACCTGGCACTTGGATGGCGCTCATACAAATGAGAGTCTAGATGAAGCGGCAAAATGGTTCAAGACCGTGTTCAACAAAGACAAGACTACTGTACTGTTATTCAATCAGCAGAAGCGGGATGCCAATGCTCTTGTAGGAACCCTGTACGAGAGCCTGGCCGACTCTGGAATCAAGTTTGACCACGTTATATTCAGCAACAATGTCACCTGGAAGCAGGGATACAATGCTGAACTGGCGTCAATGGCTACTTCCAAGGAAGAAGTGGACAACTTGGTGGTTCAAAAGGCGCTGTCTGAAGCATGGCACGACCTAGACCCCAACAGCCAACGACATGTGTACGGAAGCATTCAAGAAGCTCAGCAATTTATCGAGTCTATTCCTGGCCCAGTCCAGGTCCTCGTCACCGGCAGTCTCCATCTCGTAGGAGGTCTCCTAGCCGTCATGGATGGCGATACCTCTGTCTAGTGTTCCCGTATGGTCCCCTCATGGTTCCCCGCGTCCTTCCTAAGCAGTAAACCCTAAGCAACCTAGTTTTTGCTTGCTACCTCAGTTTACAACTGCCTATCTCTATAAATACAGCTAATATAGCACTAATCTAGCTCTAGCATCTATCTCTTTGCATCTCTTTGCATCCCTGCCGTCTTTTACGCGCTGCACTCGTAGCTGCTGCTTACTGCGTCGGCTAAACTCCGCGCAAATCGTGACCCAACCCCGGGAGCACGTTAGTGAGTCGGCCCGAGAAGGGGAGTCTCCACACGATCTCGAGAGACGACGGACGTTTTGGATTTGTAATCGCACTTTTGATCGATGTCCTTTGCCTGGGTCACCCTGATAACTACGCCTACCTATCTGGACGGAGTGCTTACGCTGGACTATGCGCTGCGAAAAGTGCGGTCAAAGTACCCTTTGGTAGTGCTGTACACTGAATCAGCAGGATCTGACACTATTCAAACTCTAAAAGAGGGCAAATCTCATTTGGAATTGGTGCAGGTGGACCGAATAGACACTGGTGTGGACTTCAAGCAGGATGTGCGGTTTAATGAGACGTGGACAAAGCTGCAGGTGTTTGCCTTGTACCAGTACGAAAAGGTGGTATTTGTAGACTGCGACACTGCAGTGGTGCGGAATATGGACGAACTGTTTGATGTCCC
This sequence comes from Blastobotrys raffinosifermentans, assembly GCA_003705705.2. Taxonomy (NCBI): domain Eukaryota; kingdom Fungi; phylum Ascomycota; class Dipodascomycetes; order Dipodascales; family Trichomonascaceae; genus Blastobotrys; species Blastobotrys raffinosifermentans. Next base: position 6,943 of record PPJH02000083.1, on the reverse strand, counting down.
GCTCAATCGTACCGATCGAATCCTGGCCGCTAGTCACGCTTGTGTGTGCAACCCGTACAAGAAGCCATCGTACCCTCGAAGCTGGGTGCCCGAGAATTGTGCCTTTTCTTCCGAGAACTACAAGCCCATTGAACCCCAGTCTAAGGATGACGAACAATTGAGACACGTTTACGGGCCCTCGTGTAACACTGGACTGAAACTACTCAATTCTGGGGTCATGGTCATAGCACCTCACCGCCAGACCTACGAAGAGATCATCAGCGTACTAAACCACTGTCCTGACCGAATTGCAACCTATCGATTCCCCGACCAGGATTTGCTGGCAGACCTGTACAGTGGGCGATGGGTGCCGCTGTCCTACAAGTACAATGCCCTCAAGACGCTCCGAGTGATCCATTCCGATCTGTGGAAAGACTCCGAGGTCAAGTGTATTCACTACATTTTGCCTCCAAAGCCCTGGAAGGTGACTGACCGACAGAGCTATCACGACGACACTGGCACGTTTGACTTTTGGTATAACCTCAACGACAATAGACTAACTGGCATGTAACTGAGCTATTAACACTATAAGAATGTATCAATTTTTTTCTTTTCAATCTTAGCGTCCATTGGGTTGGGGGAAACGGACTTGAACCCTGCGTCATGATCGGCCATGTACTGATCTTTGCTGTACTGAATTTGGCCGCAAGTTTGCGCTAGTCGGAACAAACCGCATTCAAAGTTTGAACTAGACCAGAGTCAAATGTCTGTCCTTCTCACTGGTGCTTCGGGGTTCATTGCCGCCGTCATCTTGGACGAGCTGGTCAAGAAAAAGTACAAGATTGTTGCTACGGTTCGAAACCAAGATAAGGCCGACTGGATCAACAAACTGTACCCCAACGCTGATATCTCAATCTCGATTGTAAGTGAAATCGCCGACGAAGGCGCTTTCGATCAGACCTTCAAGGACCATCCCGACATTGAGTACGTGCTGCACACTGCGTCTCCCTTTTACTACGACCACAGCGACCCGGAGAAGGAGATCCTCGGCCCTGCTATCAATGGAACCGTTGGAATCCTCCACACCATCAAAAAGTACGGACCAAACGTTCGACATGTTGTAGTGACGTCCTCGTTTGTTTCCATGCTCAATTCTTATACCTGGCCCGCACGGGAGTTGTACACCGAGAACTCGTGGAATCCAATAACTTACGAGGACTCGTTAAAGCCCCAGAATACCTACTTTGGCTCCAAGAAGTTTGCCGAAAAGGCCCTATGGGAGTTTATGGATCAGCACAAGCCCTCCTTTACTGCCTCTACCGTCAATCCTAGCTTGGTGCTAGGGCCCGGACTCCACAAGGTTGACTCTGCCGAAGCCATCAACACTTCCAACAAGCCCATCTACAATGCACTCCATGTAACTGAGGAAGCATCTCAGAACCTTCGTGGAACAGTATTGCCTTTTGTTAACGTCAAAGACGTAGCTGCTGCTCATGTTATGGCTATTGAAAACCCAGAAGTGGCTGCCGGCAAGCGATGGCTGCTTAACTCGGGCAACTATGATGACCAGCTTCTTCTAGACACTATCCACAAGGTTGTTCCAGAGCTCAAGGGCAAGATCCCCATCGGGAAGCCATATTCTGCAAATGAGATCAAAGAGCTCGAGCAAACCAAAGGGCATCTGATTGATACCTCTGCTGTTCAGAAACAGACTGGAATAAAGTTTATTGGACTAGAACAAACTGTTGCCGATGCCGTCAAGTTCTTTCAAAAGCTCGATGAACAATGGGGTACCTCTGTTTAAATAGCGTCTTTCTCAGCGAAAGCAGCCAACCCTTCCTTCTGGAAGATCAGGGCCTCAGCAGCAGGTGTTGTGAGAATGAGTATTCTTAGAGGAAGACCATTAGCAATGTTTAAAAGAATGATTAGCTTTAGAGTAGTTCATCTGCGTGATTTATAATGGGGCGAATAATAGACTCAGAATGATTGAATGGAATTCGAAATTTAGAGACCTATGAGTACTGCAGAAGGACTAGATCTAACTAGCTATAAGCTTGTTGCCTTGACCATGCTGCGAAGTAGCTTGCGTAGGTTTTTTGTCTTGGCCATTGTCAGCGTGGTCAGGAAATTGGTAAATTGGGTGGTAAGATTTTCTCTGGCGAGTCAGAAGAGCTCAGATTCACTCTTTTTATGCCTTTCCCCAAGTTGAAAACCGAGTCTCAAGTGACAAGATATTCAGATCGATAGGAACTTCTGTTGACCTCGGCACACTTTTCACTGAACGCTATCATTAGGCTATAACGAGGGCCATCTAGTCGAACTCCCCATTCGGTCAATTGAGCTTTTATTCCGTCAGTTGTCCAATGCTCCAATTTTGTTGTTATCGTAGGAGGCTCTTTTGACTGGTTGTCATACAATTGCTGGAAGTATTCTAAGGCTGTCTCCTCATCGCCTGGACAGTTTAACAGCGCTACGGCAGCATGGGATTGCTGCTGGAGATGTTCCCATGGCGTCTTTAAATTATACATACACCCCCCAATAACACCTTTTTTGCAGCGAAGAGAGGCTTCTCGGAAACTATGCTTCACGAGATTTGACGAAACGACTATTTCCTTTCTCTTCTTCCACCAGTATGTACTCGATAAAGCGGTACTCGGAAAAATAAGCTCTTGCTGGTCTTCTGCGGTGACTGTTTGTACTTTTCGTCGTCTGTAGAGCTGCTGCACCACAAAAGCTTCGGCTTTGCGAATTGTGTCGGGATGTAACAGTTCATGGACGCCAAAGTAATCTGATGTCTCGTCACAAATGTTTATCAGGTTCTGGTAGTACTTCTCCTCATCTATCAGTTCTGTGGTTTGGAATTCAAAGCCATTCAGAACATACCAGACGTCATCTCTATCCGGTATTGTGGGTGCATTCAAGTATCGCTTGCAATCATTCTTCGTTCTTTGGCGATATTGTTCTGCAATTCTATTACAGAGAGATTTATAGTCGCCATTAGCGTTAATGCACTCCTTCAAGTGGCGAATAGCCTCAACTTCGTCTAGCTTGAATTGTGCTTTTCTTTTCAAAACAATTGAAGCAAGCGCCTTTTTGTAGTTATCAGAAAGCGAGTTGAAAAGGTCAAACATTGCACTAATAGACACGTCAAAGACTATAAATCCAATTGATTCTGGCTCCTGAAACGATTGGCTCATGTTAACATCAATCCCAAGGACCGAATCGACCATGAACCTGTCGCCAATGATGGTACTGATACAATCCACCTCGACTTTGGCCGTTTGGCGGCCAACTCCAGTCTCTATCATAAAGGTGGGTGTAGTAGGAACTCCTTGAATTTGTCGTATCAGTTGCAAATATGAGGGGTATGCAGAGTAGTCTGGTTCTTGGATGCCGAGGCCATCCTTCTTCTTGTCTGCGCCTACAACAGAATGGGGATCTACAAACAGATTTGAGCAGATATCAAACATCGAATGGAGGTCCACATTTATCAGGAATGGAGCATTGTCTACAAGTTTACCAAGTTCGCTTCGTTTAAGAAGATAATCGCCAACTGCGGATGACAATGCGTCATGCGGGGGTGAGATAATTGTTATTATGAAGCAATTGTTGAGCCCGATCAAGTATTTATATTTGTATCTTTTCTTCTTCGCCAGAAAGGAAACGATTTCATCACAAATATCTGCGCCGTCTTGAATAACCAGAACGAGATCCTCATTCAACACGAATTGGTAAGTTGAGACAGAGCGAATAAACTGGCGAAGGTTGTTCCAGAAATTGGGAGAATCTTCAGAGTACTTGAGCACTCGCAAGCTAGAGGAGACAATTTCGTAATTCTGAGTATGTATATAGCCAAATACAGCTTGAAGGTAAACGTCGAATTCATGTTGGTTGATCAAGGTGGCATCAGACCCTTCTGAGAGGGAACATGGACTGGTATCCGACATCACAAGGGTGGTTCAATATCAAGTAGCGATGTGCAGGGTTTATAACCAGCAGGGTACTATTTATTGTAATTCTATCTTGTGTTATGGTGTCTGACTTCCGAGTTAGCGGGAAAGGAAGGTTTTGACTAGGACTTTTTAGGTTAGGACACACACTGCTAAAGCATAACGGCGTGCATAATCTTTCAGCGTGGTGTCATTAGCCTAAGGTCAGCAGCTTCAAGCAGTTCAACACTATCTCTGTTGCAAATATCAATCAGGAATCATAATCAGGAACTATAGTTAAGTGGTACAGTGGCATTACCCATGTTAAGCTAGTATTCAAGTAAAGTAGCTTGATCTTGAATCTATGGACTTGTGAAGAATTTTAGTATAATTCATTGGGATTCTTCTGTAGCTCTACCACATACAATGTGAGGAGATAATCAGGGGCGCCGCATACAGGCGATACATTCAGCTTGTCGACACTTGATATGGATACCCTTCTCCGCACTCGTTCCACGACCAACATGGACCCTGAACAGCTACCGAGATGCTCTCCTGGGTCTCGAGTGGCCCTGGTGACTGGTGCAAATGGCGGGTTGGGGTACTATCTCACCCTTCATCTGTATCTCCATGGATGGAAAGTGTATATGGCCTGTAGGGATGCCGAGAAAGCGTCCAAGGCTCAAAATGAGGTTATGCTGGAAGCTAGGGAGCGAGTCAAAACGACTGGCCAAAGCGATGGGTCACTGGGAGTGTTAGAACAGCTGCATATCGACAATAGTGACCTCAATAGCGTGGATGAGGCTGCCAGATTGTTCCTTGGGCAAGAGCAACGCTTAGATTTGCTTGTCAACAACGCGGGTGTCATGGCCCTGCCTTCGCAAATCACAAAAGATGGCTATGATATCCAGATTCAGGTCAGCTTTATAAGTCATTACTTGCTTACTAGAAGACTTTTGCCATTGATTACGTCTACTCCAGCTTCCCGAGTTGTATTTGTGAGCTCAATTGGCCATTACTTTGCACTACCACCAGTAGACCTTTCTAAGCCCTACAATTACTTTCCCAACATACTATGGACGTGGGTGAGATATGGTAATGCCAAAACAGCCAATATCCATGCTGCATTGGTGCTATCAAAATTGTATCCTAACGTTCTATCTCTGTCGGTCCATCCGGGGTTCTCTTTGCTCACTGGCCTCCTGCAGTACTGGATCCAATTGCCAGTACTAGGCGGTTTATTCAAAATTTTCTTCCGGATATTTACGGCTTTGTTTGGAGTCAGTGCTGAACATCTGGCATATGCAGTCATCCGGGCCAGTTTGGACCCTTCGCTGACTCCCGAACGTGACAACGGTAGCTATCTTGTCACGTATGGAAAAGAGTCTCGTCCCAGTAGGTTAGCTAGGAAATATGAACGAGCTCAACGTACATGGGAGTGGGCCGAAAAGGAACTTCAGTCCAAGGGGTTTCAATTAGACTAGGTCTCAGCGATGAAGCTAGGTCATTAGTAGCTAGTGAATTGACTGAATTTTCTAACATGAGCTAATTCGGCATTCTGTCATGCGCCTTCTTCGGATTGAAAAAGACAATCGTGCAACCTATCCACCAACCCTTACCTCACTGTAAATACACCAGTTCATAAACCGATTCTTACTTTATTTCTGTTGTACAGCAGACTTCGCCTAAGTAGCCGCCTGTCTCAAAGATAACCTTATTTCAAACACCGGCAGAAGCCGGCTTCCATTGAAGTCCGATAGTCCATAACTGGTTGGCATTGCCACGAGCTAAGCAAAGGCAGCTCCAGATTGCACACGCCTATGTATCTATGTATGATCGGTTACAGCACATAAATCAAATCCAGATGAATTGTTAGATCTATTTCTATCTATCTACCCCAATAGGGTCACTGTTAGTACTCCTTAAACTGCCCTGTTTCAATTATCCAGCATGCTGCGTGATTACAATACCAGGTCACAGCGAATATTTGTGGCTTCACACTTAAGTCCCGATCCTGGCGGAGAATACCAATGCAAGAGGCCAGACAAAATGCCAATAAAAAAGAAAGAGCTGAACGATCAGGCAGAGCGGGTGTTCTTAAAATGGGCCTGAAGCCAGATTCGGTACATTTTAATCCGTCGCTGTCTATTGACCATCATGCGCCTGTCAGTTGCAATCTTAACTGTCTCAAACTTGGATCCAAAGATCTTCTCAAGCTCCTCTTCGGTGAAAAAGTACACCCTAGTGCCATCTCCGCGGATGTAAAAGTTCTCGTCCAGCAATCTACCGCCCTTGAATCGCAGCTGTGTAAGGTCGTATCTGCCGTAGTCTCGGAATAGAATCTCTCCGCCAGGCTTGAGCAGTTTTTGCAAATTAGCTACTGCTTGATCCCACTGCTCAGGAGACAATGCACTAAACACAAAGATCATCACTACAATATCCACCGAATGCTCTTCAATGCCCTCGGGAAGAATTCCGTCGGGCTGGGCCAGGTCCCACACCTCGGCCTTTGCATGCTTTGGATCAAACGATTCGGACTCTCGAACAATCTCCACAGCCTTGGAACTAAAGTCTACACCGCAAATGGTAAGATCTGGGTTTTCGTTACTGGCCAGCACGGGGAACATTGTATTACCTGCTCCGCATCCGACCTCCAAAATGGTCTTTGGTCCAGCATCTGCTCGAGTAGCCTCCCATAGCGAAGGAAATTCAATCTTCAACCACTTTCGGTCTTTGAAAAAGTTGTCCCGATTATTGCGGTAAAACTGATTCCAGTACTTTGCTGGGTCAGAATTGTAAAGCTTCTTGTCAAAGTCTTTTACTGGTGCGTCCTTCTGCTTAGCGATCTTCTCCTCTGCCTCTGCCTGCTGCTCTGGACCCCATTCAACATGGTCCCAAGCATTATGGTTCCACACCTGGTCCTCATCTGTGAGATAACGCTGTCCAAATGTGAACGGAGTATCTCCTCGCTCCTCTCGACTTAATTCTACTTTTTCTTCTTCTACAGTCATTGAATTCGGGATTGAATGAAATTC
>PPJH02000082.1:0-36348 GCA_003705705.2 Blastobotrys raffinosifermentans | reverse complement strand
CATTAACTCGCAGATAGACGATTTCATCAATTGAATGGACGAGCGAAAAATAACACACTTGAGTTGTATGTACTTGCTATCGTACATAATAAATAGTCTACTCGCACCACTGTGGTACGCCAATGGCTGGTTCGCAAGTGGTGTTTCATCTTCCTCTGAAATCAGAATGTATAAAAGTCCAACGTTCAACTTCTGGTACCGGCAACATGCGCTCGGAAAGTATGAATCGATTCCTTAACATAGTACCCCATAAGGTCCATAGACTAGTCCGAATGATCGCTCCATAAGCAGGAAAGGTCGCTTGTTTCTTGTATCCATCCACCTCCAGATAGAGTGCGAGATCGGTTATGTGTGCTATTGTCAACCAATTGCATTTAGCAGCCGAGGAGGACTGCATCCCAGTACAGATTGCCTATTGAACGGAGTGGTTGTGGAAATCTAACCAGTAGATGGTATCGCACACCGTTGACCTATACATAGACCATTATTCTAATATCGTTCATTCATTAAATTGTCGTCATGCCAAAGGAGAGCGAGTGGAGGTCGCAATCACTCGGGAGGAGGCGGGGATAATCGGCGATTGAATCCTCCCTCACGGTACATGTACTGGCGATAAGTAGACTTTTTGTTCTTTGCAACTCCAGATACGTCAGCGCCCACTACCTTTTTGCCTTTGGTAGTTCCAAACCCAGAGAATCCCATCATGCGAGCAATATCATCACCATTCCCATCAATCTCAATATCGTCTGTGTCCCCATCTTCAGGTCTAGTTCTAGAACGTCCTCGATTGCCGTCTACATCCTCCTGTACTCTTGGTTTTCGCCTGCCTCCATGACTTTCTCCATCCCTAATTCTCTCTCCGCTTCTGTCCCGATGGCCATCTCTGGATGTCGATTCATCTCTGGACCTCTGTCTATCTCTAGACCTGTCCCGTCTACTGTCCCTTTGATATTTGTTATTGTTATTGTGCTGGTCTCTTCCAGGAGAATAGGATCTTCTCCTGGTACGAAATTCAGATTCTTCCTTCCTTCTTCGGTCATTAAAGTCGTCCCTCTCCGTATATCTTTCCGTAGGCCTATGAGACCCCATATGGTCATTATCTCTTCCCATTTTGTCTCTATATCGTGAACTCATGTTGGCTTTCTGTTCAGTTAATCGTCTGTAGAAAAAAGGGAGGCGATGCGCCCGGACCACAGCCGCCTCGTACAAATGCAATACAGCTAGGCAGTGGTAATCACACAGCCGATTCAAGTCAATTGGCTGCCAAACAGACAACTGCTAGTGATAGGGGCAGAAAAATAATAGGCATACAACTCTTTAGCAGGATTTGTAATTGTTATTGATTGGAATTCCGAAACTTTTTTAAAACGTTTTATCCGACGCGCCGCATCTTTATCAGACGGTTTTATCTTATCCCTGTTGACGACAGCGTCAGTTTGTTGATCATGCCAGACCTGCTCCCGCTGGTAGAGCAGAACCCCCTGTTCACAGAACGGCGGCTGCCAAGTTTGTATTCTGATTTCCGGAGGCTTAAGGAATCAAACGAAGAAGGATATTTTGCTAATATTGCAGCCTGGAAATCGCTGTTGACTGAGGCGTTGAACCAGGGTTCGTTTACCGATAGTCTTTGCATTGATACTACCCATCTTTTGACCAGACTGACTAGCGCGGAGAATGGTGTTCCATTAGCGGTTGATACAGTTCTGAATGAGCTGGTCAAAGATAAGGCGTTTGTGCCTCTGTCAGTTTATCTAACTCAGGCCCATCCCATTAGTGGTCGCCATTGGGGAGTGGCCCCAGTTGTGTCATGGGCGTTGAGAACTACTGGTCTGTATGTCAATTCATGGTCAGCAGGCAAGTCGGGAGAATTGAATTCGGAAAAGTACGTTTTCATGGCCAAGGTTGAAAAGGTGTCCAACGAGGCCTTTGAAAAGATAAAAAGGACCATTGCTGGTAATCCAGGATATAGTAGTACTGTGTTTACCCGGCAACAGTTTGGAAATCTGCTTGGGACTCTATTGAAGGATGTTAAGCTATCCCAGACTGACACTGATTGCATTGTAAAATTTTTACAGAGAGATAAGGGCGTACTAGTTGCCAACGCGGAAATTGTTAAAATCTCCAACGAACCCATTACTGAACAGGACAAGGCGGTTGCCAATCTAAAGTCAACAGTTGAGCAGGTTACACAGCGAGTGGACGGACTGTCAGAGAAAATTCGCTCTTGTAACGACAAAGCCAAGCAAGCACTGACTGAAAAGAACAAGCAATTAGCACGGTATGCTTTGCAGTCAAGGAAGCTTGCCCAGGATACTCAGTCAAAGTCTTTAGAGATGCTATCTAACCTGGAGCATGTTCTGGTGCAAATAGATAGCTCGTCAGACCACCTGGAAATCGTCACTGCCCTTCAATCCGGAGTATCAATCCTTGGCAATCTCAACAAGGCCGTGGGCGGTGTGGACCGAGTGAGCGACCTTATGGACCAGATTCATGATGACGTGACCGAGACTGAGGAGATTGGTCGAGAGCTGAGCCGAATGGCCCCTGCAATTGACGAGGATGAGATTGATGATGAATTGGCCGAATTGGAACGAGAGGCCCGTCGCGCCAAGGTGGACGAACAGCTGTCCAAGCTTCCACCTGCACCCGAAAAGGTACAAGAGCCCGAAAAGGAGAAGCAGCAGGAGCAGACGGATGACAAGATTGAAGAATTGATTGAGAAATCGTCAAAACTTGAAATATCTGACCCTATTGCAAATTGAAATCTTTTGTCCAAGTAGTTTAATTTAATTAATATGACATAACCATACCTTTGATTGTATTAACGTAATGAGATTAGAACTAACAATGCACAAGTATAATAATTAAAATAATATAATCATGGCGCATCATTGTCTTGCAAACTGAGTTGATTGCCATTGTAAGTTGTCCGGTCATCATGGGGTCTGAAAGTGTGAACGTTGCCAGGTTCGGGAGAGCCAGCTCTGGAGGACGCTTCCGATGCTGACGACGATGATGGAGGAGAATGAGGATCATATCCTAGACCCAAAAAGTTGTACAAGGCATTGCCCACCACCTGGGTTCCCTTTTGCAGCCATGAAGATGGCGCACCAGCATATGCGCTGGCATAGTTTGATGCAGGTTTTAGTACTAGAGCAGCCGAAGGAGTCAATTCCAAATCCCTAAGCGTTTTGCCTTCGTCACCAGTGCTAAAAGTGTGCTTTGTAATAGGCTGATGGAAAGAATATGGCCCATCGCCATCAGTACGGTTACTGTCTACCCACTGCCTGACCACGTCCATGCTATCCAGGGCCGAGAACCGATGTTTAAGGGCCGTTCCGTCAAACAAGCGAATAGATAACGCGCATTCGGCAGAGTTGGAAAACGCTCGTGGTTTGGATCGCGTCGAGTCTGGATCATTAGATAGCCGGCGTTGTCGATCTGCCGTCTGGCGTTCTTTACGATCCTTTTCTACTAGTTTTAAAATGCGCTTTCTCTCCTCAACCTCTGCTTGACGCTGACGCTGAATTTGTTCACGGTACTTTTGTTGCTGGCTGCTTACACTTGGCTTTTGATTTCCGCCGGAGGAGACATTAGTACTTTTTGGTTTTGGTTTGTTGGGTAGATCTCTGGAGTGAGACTGACTTGATTGCTCTGAGCGCGATTCAGAACCTGTCCCTGCAACTGATTCCGTAGCAGGTTCCGTAACAGGTTCCGCAGTTGATGCTGCAGATTGTGGTGTCGATTGTGGTACTGCTGGTTCTGTTGGCTCAGCTGGCGCCGGCGATGACTGAGTATTGTTCACAGAGGGCGCTGCTGGCGCTGCTGGAGCTGGTGATGGCTCAGAGTTGTTCAAAGCGTCTTGTAACCTTGTCAAAAGAGCTTCCTTGTTTACTTGCTCCGATTCCTTGATCATGTCCACCACTTTAGACTGGTGAATGATATAAATGCTCGGAACAACATCCACAGGAACAAACTGAGTAAAGTTTGTGTAGTCCTGCGTGCCCTCATTCACTGCCAAAGGCACCATTTGTTCAGACACAACCGGCACCACCGATGGATCCCAAAGCAAGGAAATCAAAGATCCAGCATCTGGGCCGACTGGAGTACTGGATACAGCAACCAGCAAGGGTTTTCCGCTTGATAACGAGAGCGCAATAGCCTGACTCACAGACTCATGGAACCGTAACCCTTCATCTGGCCCTGGCATGATTGTTTTTAAGGTCTGTGGTCAATAGTGAAAGGTGGCTAATCAACTGTACGGCTTCCCCGCATTTTGTTTAATTTATTACTCTACTATAATTAGTATCGTGCATTAGAATAGTGGTGCGCTATTGATTGTTTAATCTATTACTATTCTATAATAGTTGACGCTATTGATTGCTTTGTGGTTGAATGACTGTTGCAAATGCCAATTGATTTATTGCTCAATAATTATTCTTGTCCTAGTTACGTGACGACTGGCTTATTCGTTTTGAGAGTTGGTGGCAGCAGTGATCTGGGCCTGCTTGACGAGGTTAGTAGGAGCATCCATACGAGGAAGCATGACCTCAATGAGTCGAATCTTTGATGGAGTGCTGAATTCCTTGGAATTGAACAGATCGTCAAGCTCTCCGGTCTCTCCTACGGTGACGGACTGGTGGTCCTTTGCGTTGAACAGATCCAGAAGGTTGGCGTACTTCCACATCTGAACATCGTTGTACGACTGCTTCTCACCATGGATCAGACGCTCAATGGTGTATCCGTCATTGTTGAGGACAAACAGGTATGGCTTGAGTCCCCATCGAATCATGCTGGAGATTTCGGTAACGGTGAGCTGCAAAGAACCATCACCAACAAACAGGATAACTCGGCGGTTCTCGTCAATCTCCTGAGCAGCCATAGCAGCACCAAAAGTAGATCCCACTGAGTAACCAATGGATCCCCACAGAATCTGGGAAATTCCAATGGTGTTCTTGGGGAACTTTGTCTGGATGATACCGAACGATGACGTACCAGTCTCGGAAATGATAATGTCACCAGGACGCAGCCACGAGCTCAGACGAGTCCACAGCCACTGCTGGGAGATGCGAGTGGAAGGAGGACGAGGAGTGACCGAGGTCTTGACCGAAGGAACGGGGACAACGTCCTTCTTGACATCCTTCTGGGACAGGCGAGCAGTCACCTTTTGCAGCAGAGCCTTCATTCGCACGTCGGGGTAGGACGCGGATCGGATCTTGGTGTGGTCAGAGTGGAACTCGACAATGTTCTTGGTGGCATAGTGGTAAGAGAAGGATCCAGTGTTAAAGTCCGAGAGCATAGCACCGACAGACAGGACCAAGTCGGCATTCTCTACAACCTCAGACACCTCAGGGTCGGACAGAGAGCCCACGTACACTCCTCCGAAACGAGGGTGGTGCTCGTCAAACATGGACTTACCCATTGGGGTGACAAACACTGGGAACTGGGTCTTCTTGGCCAATTCATTGGTCTCAGCCTGGACATGGTGTCGCGCAGCGCAAGCGTCAACAAGAATGATGGGTCGCTCGGCCTTGCTGATCAGCTCCAGAACGTTCTCAATCACTTCCTCCTCGGCTTCGGCGGGGTTAGGCTCCACCGACAGGTCAATTGGAGTCTCCAACAGGTTGGCGGGAACCTTGAAATCGGCAAAGTTGGCAGGAACTCCAACGTACACAGGGCGCTGGTGCACATAAGCAGTGCGGATAGCATTGTCAATGTCAGCAGTAGCCCTGGTAGGGTCGTTGATAATCCAAGTCTCCTGGGAGATCTTTCGACTCATGGAGTGGAAAACAGTAAAGTCGCCATTTCCCAGGGTGTGGTGCAGCAGCAGGTGCTTGTTCTGTGCAGAAGTAGAAGGGATACCCACAATGTGAACCACACCGACGTGCTCAGCGTACGAACCAGCAATGGCGGCCAGAGCAGACAGCTCTCCCACTCCAAAAGTGGTGACAATGGCAGCCAATTGCTTGACCCGCGAGTATCCGTCGGCAGCGTATCCGGCGTTGAGCTCATTGGTGTTTCCGGCCCATCTCAGGCCCTCAACGTCGTAAACGTGATCCAGCAGAGCAAGGTTAAAGTCTCCTGGCACTCCGAAGATGGTGTCAACATTGAGTTGCTTAAGACGGGTAAACAGGTAATTGCCGAGGGCAATTTCCGACGAACCGGTCTTTTGCTTCTTGGATGGGGGTGCCATTATTGTTTAGGGTACAAGATGGATGTGTATTGTTAATTGACAACTGTCAATGGTGATCGGATGAACTCATTGGGTTGGCAGTAGCGCCCCCTTTTATAGCCCACTTTGCCGTATTAGACGTACGACTTTCCGGGTCCTTGTTCCGTTTAGGCGTTAGTTGCGACGTCCCTTAAAACGGTGGGGGATGCCTGTGGGTACAGCTAAGGGCTTAAATTGTTCCGTGTACAGGGTCTTTGTCCTGCAGGTCCAGCTATTTAGTTACAATGGCTAAAGGGACCCAAAAAGCCTACTGTCTACGTTTTCCTACACCTATATTCTACTGTTTTTTTACTATTGCTCACCAAATTGCCACCATTCTGGCTGCGAATTGATTACTTGTTGCATCAAGGTTGCGCTGAATCTCGGAACCATCAGGAACGCCTCACGGTGCCGCAATCGTATCATAACAAGGAAGGCGGTCCCGAAATGCGCCGCAGGCCGCCGCAATCGTCCCACCGCCTCAGCTCGCCGCACCGGGTTCTGTCGGAGTAGGGTGATACGGGCCATTCCGGCGCGCTCAAGGGTCACCCCAGGCCGGAAAAACTGTGCCGGAAAAACTCTGCGGTGGTCTCAATCGCGCCGGGCGTGCCGGGCGGTTACAGGGGTGCGCTGCGTCCCCTGGTCTGGGTTTTTCCACTGAATTTCTTTATTGTTGGGCCTGCTTGGCCAGTACGGTGGGCCAACGATTGCTGCCGCCATCCCGTGTTCACGTGAGACGGTCCACGTGAAATTTCACTTGCCCTTATCGGCCGCCGCCTGATATCGGTCACAAACGTGCAGACGCATGTAATCTGGCCTCACAGACACGCAGTTATTGTACCTCGATATTGATATTGTTCGGTCAATGTTGTGTCGCCCTGGCGCGGTTATTATGATACATGGTGCTACTCTCATTCGGTAGTGGTGCTAGTATGACCGGAGGGTTAGGGTGGAGACAGGGGGAAAGGGGGTGGAACGAGCTTTAAAACAGGGTGCTACTGAAAAATGAGCTATGCTACTATGTTTTTCAGTCTAAAATATCAATTCAAGTGCAATCAATTGCAACCAAGTGCATGGACTGCCGCTCTAAGTGAGATTGTACTGCAGATGATTCATTAGTTGTAGTATTTCAATGATTTAGGCTGGTTCAGGCTGGTTCAAGGCACAGCATGAACAATGTCTGACGTCTAATGTCTGACTAGCTATGCCAGAACATGCCAGGAACAGGAACGCTAATTCCTAACAATAGATATGTAGACATGTATATATAGGGTGTCCGTGGTCCAATTGAGAGGACAATGAGGTTTCAATTGACTTTTATCCTGGGTATACTGCTCTCAGTTGCCCAGGCCGGCTTCTGGCCCATTTGGTGTCATGCCAATGGCAGGACTGGCGGTCAAGGCACTTGCACTGGCTGCTGCGTCACTGTATCGCGCTCATTTACGTACAAGATCAAAATCTTCCCAAAACAAATCAATTGTGTGTGGACTGTAAGCGTCCCCATGTCTGGTGGAACATACATGTCCAGCTTCGCTGCTACTCTGACCACCACCCTCCCCAATGGCCAACCAACTACCGTAACCACCGTTCTTACTGCCAATTGCCCCGGAGGAGGAGGTGGTGGAGGCGGTGGTGGTGGAGGATCCCCTCAAACCCAACCTCAGCAGTCTGCTGCAACTGAGACTGTCACGTCGACAGTGACTGTGACCTCTGGATCATCTTGTCCAGTGCCCACCAATGGAATGGTCACTGTGTCCAACTGCCCTCCAGTTTCTACTTGCGAAACTCAGACTGTCACTGTAACTCAGCCAGGTGGTTCTTTTTTATCGTCAATTGAGTCAGTCCCTACGTCGGGTGGCACCTCTCCTGGTCTCACTAGTGGCGGACCTGGCTCTTCTGTGGGACCTAGTGTCACCACTTTCACTTCGGTCATCCCTGGAACTACTGTAGCTGGTACTACTATACCACCACGTACTATAACAATTGTGTCGACAATTGGAGTGCCTCCGACAATTCCCATTCCTTCAAACGTGCCGGAGGAAAGTGGACCTCAATCTGGTCCGTTGACCTCTCCTGAACAGACTGGTCCAACTGGTCCAACCGGTCCTGAACAGACTGGTCCTACTGGTCCTGAGCAGACTGGTCCAACTGGGCCTGAACAGAGTGGACCAACTGGTCCTGAACAGAGTGGACCAACTGGACCGGAACAGAGTGGACCAACTGGTCCTGAACAGAGTGGACCAACTGGACCGGAACAGAGTGGACCAACTGGTCCTGAACAGAGTGGACCAACTGGACCGGAACAGAGTGGACCAACTGGTCCTGAACAGAGTGGACCAACTGGACCGGAACAGAGTGGACCAACTGGTCCTGAACAGAGTGGACCAACTGGACCGGAACAGAGTGGACCAACTGGTCCTGAACAGAGTGGACCAACTGGACCGGAACAGACTGGTCCAACTGGACCTGAGCAGACCGGTCCAACAGGTCCTGAACAGACTGGTCCAACAGGTCCTGAACAGACTGGTCCAACTGGTCCTGAGCAGACCGGTCCAACAGGTCCTGAACAGACTGGTCCAACAGGTCCTGAACAGACTGGTCCAACCGGTCCTGAACAGACTGGTCCAACAGGTCCTGAACAAACAGGACCCGAACAGACCGGACCAAGCGGGTCAGTCACCACCGTCTTTTCTACAATTCCAGGAACAACTGTTCCCGGAACTACCATTCCCCCTCAAACTATTACAATTATTTCAACAATCGGGGGCCCCGCTACTACAATTGGTCCAACTGGTCCTGAGCAAACTGGTCCAACTGGTCCTGAGCAGACTGGTCCAACAGGTCCTGAACAGACCGGACCAACTGGTCCTGAGCAGACCGGACCAACTGGACCTGAACAGAGTGGACCAACTGGACCTGAACAGACCGGATCAAGTGGATCAGTCACCACCGTCTTCTCTACAATTCCAGGAACAACTGTCCCCGGAACTACCATCCCCCCTCAAACAATTACAATCATTTCAACAATCGGAGGCCCCGCTACTACAATTGGCCCAGAGACGGTTCCTGGTCAAACAAGTCCCGGTCAGACAGATCCCGGTCAGACGAGTCCTGGACAAACCGGACCTGAACAGACTGGTCCTGGGCCAACTGGCTCGGTGACGACTATTGTGTCTACTATTCCGGGAAGCACTGGTCCAGGTATGACCGTTCCTCCTCGCACCATCACTATTATCTCTACGATTGGTGGAAGTGCGACTACTATTGGGCCAACAGGTCCCGAGCAAACTGGTCCTACAGGTCCTGAACAGACTGGTCCAACAGGCCCCGAACAAACTGGTCCAACAGGCCCTGAGCAGACTGGTCCAACGGGTCCTGAACAAACCGGTCCTGGCCCAACTGGCTCGGTGACTACTATCGTGTCTACTATTCCAGGAAGCACTGGTCCAGGTATGACCGTGCCTCCCCGCACCATCACCATCATTTCTACGATTGGTGGAAGTGCGACTACTATTGGACCTACTGGACCTACTGGACCTGAACAGACTGGACCTGGGCCAACTGGCTCGGTAACCACTATCGTGTCCACTATTCCGGGAAGCACTGGTCCAGGTACTACTGTTCCTCCTCGAACTATCACTATCGTCTCTACGATTGGTGGAAGTGCAACCACAATTGGTCCAGCAGGCCCTGGACCGACTGGTCCCGAAGGTTCAGTCACTACTATTGTGTCTACAATTCCTGGCTCAACCGGTCCAGGCACTACTATCCCTCCACAGACATTTACAGTAGTGTCGACCATTGGGGGAGGTGCTTCTACTATTGGTCCCGGTGGAGGCGGAGGTGGAAGTCCTACCGGCCCTGAAGGTCCACAAGTGACGACAATTGTGTCCACAATTCCTGGATCGACGGGTCCAGGAATGACTGTTCCTCCACAGACCTTCACCGTTGTCAGTACAATTGGCGGAAAAGCTACCACTCTTGGAACGCCTGTGATCCGGACTATGTATTCTACGTTCCCTGGATCGACGGCTCCTGGTACCACACTTCCAGGAGCAACCTGGACTGTTGTTAGTACAATTGGAGGTGGAGCATATACCATGGGTAGTGGGAACTACCCGGGATCTCCAGGAGGCGGATCTCCAGGAGGCGGATCTCCAGAAGGCGGATCTCCAGAAGGCGGATCTCCAGAAGGCGGATCTCCAGGAAGTGGAGGAGGCGGTGGTGGTGGTGGTGAAGGTGAAGTCACTACTATCTACTCTACTATTCCAGCTTCAGGAGGAGGAAGTGCTAAAACTATTACTATTGTAAGCACAATTGGCGGCAGCGTCCAAACTATTGGAGGAGGCGGCGGAGGAGGAAATGGCGGCGGTGAACAAGTATCTACTTACTACAGTGTGATTCCAGGGACAACACTCATGGGAAGTGTCATCACTGTCCAGACCTGGCCAATCGTGAGCACTATTGGAGGCCCGCAGCCAACCCTTCCAAATCGTCTCAAGAGTCAATTGAGCTGGATCAATAGCGCTGCCGCCCAAGCAACCGGTTCGGCAGGCAGCGGTAAGGTGACTACCTGGACAGCCACCATTCCAGGCACAACTCGGGATGTAGAAACCGTCACTTACACCAGCACCCTCTATTAGTATTATTAGTTTTCATTATCATGGGCCCTATTCTTATATTATAATTTACTATATTTCCATTAATCATTGTACTACTAATAATTTATTATGTGGGAGGGTAGGGTACATTGCGACTCAAAAGTATCATTGACAAGTTGACTCCAATCATGTCCCGGCTAATCCACGTTGTACAGTCGCCGGCGGTTTCGATCCCTACGTCGCTCAATGTATCGCATCTAATTCGAGCTCCCGAAATTAAGGACAGTGTGGATGGCATTGCCAGCGCAAAATTCCAGGTGGTAGGGTCGTCGCTACTACAAGTGTCCCTGCCTCCTTCAACTCCACTATATACGAGACGAAACAGTCAAGTGGCCACATTTAATACGCAGGAACATTCTATTGTATCGTCTCTGTATGTTGGAAAATTTCTTTCGCGTCTGCTGGCGTGGCAGAGGCCGTTTGCTTTCCAGCGTATAGAATCTACGGTGCCGGTGAGTACATTGCTATCCTCGCCAAAGTCCCTAGCGGTGATTACTCTGGATGGAACAATTGACTGGGTAGTGGCTGCTAAGAATGCTCTTCATTCGTTCACCGGAGAGCAACTGATTGTAAATTCAAAGGGACCTTTCCGGTTGCGAAACAGGCCCCGTTATGTGCACACTTTCCTCAGTGGCCGAGGAACAGTCGCGCTGTCATCCAAGGGTGACATGTACAAAGTTTCTTTAGAGCAAGGGGAGCGATTTCTGGTGCTTCGAGACTCGCTGGTAGCATATTCACTAGATTCTAACAACCGAAATGCTGGAATTCCACAGCTCAAGAGCATTCCTTATTCGCTCGGCGACAAGGCCAGCCAACCAGTGGTGTACGACAATGTTAACGAATCATGGTGGGATAAGGTGAAGCGGTATTCCAGCGCCGTCATGTCCTTTGTTTATCAGCTGGTTCATGCTGACAGTGGAAGGTACGTTGAAGTTAAAGGCCCTGCTACAGTTCTTATGCAGTCTTCGGTACCATTCCCTCTCAATTCTGAATCTCTAGGGGTCAATCTTAACGCAAACCCCCTGGAGAGCAAGGTCCACTACGATGCAAAGCAGTTTGTGGAGGAGAAGGAGTACAAGCTCGAGCGTGCTGAGAGAGAAGGACTGGTAGGACGTCCAGAGGACCATCTCAAGGTTGTCACTGTACAAAACGGCAAGGCCACTTTTGAATCCACTTCCAACTTTGACCAGCTAATTAGAAAATAGACAATCATGTTCGTAAATACCACTGTAACTTGATTACAGATGTCAATTAACCAATTCATTTTGCAGTAAAGCTTGGTCTATACTATGATGCAAAAGGACAGATTTTGCTTATGTTTGTTTATTGTTATTTAGGCATTATTTATGCGTCTAGTCATTAGGTATAAGTGCCTTCGCTGGTTGGCACAAAAACTTGCGTCAAATTTGTATCAACTAAAACAATGCCGCGAAGGCATGGCGAATGAAGGGGAAATGCACGGGTATTTATAGTTTTTGGTGAGCAGGGTAACCTAGGTCCGGTATTTAACTAGGCAATTAATACATTAACGAATGAATCAATTATTAGTATTAGTCACTGTCTGGAGATATCATAATTGCGAGGGATTGTTCAATTACGACAATTGGTTAGCTCAGCCCAAAATCAACTTCTTAACCAATTCATTTTGCAGCAAAGCTGGCTCTATAATATGATGCCAAAGGCAGATTTTGCTTATGTTTGTTTATTGTTATTTAGGACTTACATTGATAGGAAAAACCTTACTCAAGAGGTGATTTAAATGTGCAAACATTTGAACAACTCTTTGCCGACCACACTACCTAAAGGGGTGGTGGATAAAACTACGTTACTTGACATGGCGCGCTCTTGTGAATATTCTTAACTCAACGTAGAACGTCTACGCCTAGTCATAAGATACAAGTATCTTCGTTGGCTGAAGATGCCGCGAAGGCATGGCGAGTGAAGGGAAAATACACGGGTATTTATAGTTTTTTGGTGAGCAGGGTAACCTTGGTCCGGTAATTAACTAGGCAATAGGTGATGAATGAATTGATTATTAGTATTAGTCCACTGCCTGGAGGTATCATTGTTGCGAGGGCTTGTTCAATTACGACACTTGATTAGCCAACTTCTTAAATGTCCATAAAATGCGATTGATTGAACACTTTGGAAGAATTGTAGTTCTGTGTGTGCACTTGGGTGTTTAGGGACTACATATAGGTTGTTACATCTGGGAGACAATTGTGGCCCTATAGGCTTTCATAATATGTGACAGATAAACAATCGCGATTGCGTACTGCCTGTTGATCGTGTCCGAAAGCAACGAACGTTCTATAAGTGCCTCCATGATATCCAGAGGAACAACAAACCTTTGGAATGCCTTCATGTTCGACCGTTTGCCATTCCCAGACCACAGCCCGCAATATTGCCTCTATGTCCGCAATACTGCTGCAAGGGCCCTCTGCATCTATCTTGACGTAAACATCCACCATATTGCCGTTTTCATTTATCTGCAACGTGCGTAGTTCCCCATGAGGGCACAAGTCTTTCCAAAGGTACCTCAGCACAGGTATATCCACATACGTGTATGTTAAAAGAATCGCTGCTTGCGCAAAAACAACAGCTAACTGGTTCATTCTTGGCGTGGTAAGGTACTCGTCATGAACGATCCCTAAAGTATTATCTCTGTCGAAACGTCATAACGGAGAACAAATATGCAGGTTTGAGGGGTAAAGTGGTAGCTTAGACAAACCATTGACAAATCATTTAGAGTGCAACGCCATACCGAGGATCAAAATACTAATGGCATTGAGTTGTTTCTTGCCAATAAACTCATTTTATAAGTGAACACCGACCTATTCTCGGGAGTCTCAGATAAGCAATGCGGGGTGCAGGTGAGACCATAGGGAGCTACGGCGTAGAAGTAGAGACCAACCGTTGCCAGAAAACATCCTTGTACTTAAAGAAGTCTGATAGATTAGCGAAAAAGGAGCAATTCTGGCTGTTTAAATCTATGGGGTCCCAGTGGTACACAGAATTATCGTAATTACCTTGGCCCTCACTGAGGACGAGCACTTGACAGTCATAGTTGCTTTGGCATCCTCACGGATTCTGGCAATTCCTGATTCTCGTTCTGTACATAAAGCAACAATGAAATCCAGAGACTTGTCTAAGCGTTGTCTCATTATGTGAACGACCAATTGTATCTAATTAATTATCAGTTTTCTTATTTTTAGTTTATTGTAATTATGGTTATTGATATGGGGAGATTCTACAAACATGACGAGGAATAAGACTTTCAATCCATACAGGATAGACGTCATTCATGTGCACTACCTTCACGTCCATTATCTCCGCTAACACTAGTCAAGGATGAGGACATTGTCGAGAAATGCAGAGTAGTGCTATAATACATCTATCCGTTGGATTCCACGCCAAAGCTTGCAAGAATGATGGTCTCCAATACCACTTATCCTGTCGAAAAGGCACATCTCAGATAAAAAATTTGAAGAATTCGTTGCCTCTCATGGCCAAGCTGTCACAGTCGAGAATGTCAAGCTTGTCCACCTAAGAGAGGATGCTCGCCGCGAAGGCGTAAGGATTAGAGGAGGAAATGATGGGTTTATATAGTTTTTCTTCTTAGCCCGGGTAACTGTATACCTGATGCCCCATTTCATTTACTGGATCCTCATTGGAAATTGGATCCAGGGGTATTGTAGTGCTTTATCCTCATATTAGGGAGTCTGATAGATTAGCGACAAAGTAGTAATTCTGGTTGTCTAAGTCTATAACCTGCCAATGGTACACAGAATTGTCGTAATTAACCTTGGCCCTCACTGAAGGCGAGCACTTGAGGATTCGTGACAATTAACATTCGGTTGCTTTGGCACCCTCACGGGTCCAGGAAATTCCTGATTCCGCTCTGTACCTTAAGCAACTATGGCCTGTCTAAACGCTGTCTCATTACGACCAATTGTCTCTTTTTCTTATTGTTAGTTTATTATAATTATGGATCACTATATGGAGAAGTAAGTTGGACCTCTTCTTCCCGGATCCTGAAGCAGAAGAACTTCTTTCTAAGGTACGTCAAGAGGAAAAAAAGGTTTCTTAAAAGCAGCCTCAAATGGTATTCGTGACTACTTTGTTAAGCAAGACTGTCAAGAGAGCTTTGTTTCAGTCACATGGCAAATTGCCATGAACATCTCTCAGGGAAATTCAGTTTCCGTCGAGAAATCACTCGCCGCGAAGGCGTAAGGAGTAGAGGGGGAAACGATGGGTTTATATAGTTTTTCAGTGTCCGGGTAAGTACCCGCTGCCTCATTGCATATTGGATTAAATTTCAATGAGGATCCATAGATACTGTAGTGCTTTGTACGGTAAAAGAAGAGCGAATATATTGAGTAAAGTCGACAACTATTGGCCAGCTGGCTTGATTCTATACAGGTTACTTTAGTTGTAGAACCTCGGTCCAGAGAGAGCCTGTGAAGGCATTCCTCATCTGCTCCATCTGCTCCATCTGCTCCATCTGCCTCAATCTGCCTCAATCTGCCTCATTGCCTACACCACTGACCGCGTCTTGCACTATTCTCCAAATTCACAAGTATACCTGTTCAATTGGTAACGACTAGCACGAGGATTGCTTTTAATAGTTTATTGTTTATAAATACTTCAAATACGCGGGGGCAGTTGAAAGCTTTGCCTCAAAAAAATGCTTCCAGTAGCTCGCCTTGCTTCATTACAGCACGACGTGATATTGATATTGAAATCGTATTGCCGCGAAGGCTTGAGGAGAAATGGGAAATTCACTGCTATTTATATTCGTCAAATGAGGATGAATTCAGGGGCTATTATTCTCCTGAACCCCTCCTACGTAATGTCTCAAATGGGGCATTGATGCCGTTGGTGCCGTTCGTAATGCCCCATTTCGACAAATTCAGGTATCTTGTTCTTGTAGCTGTGGTTGAATGTTCTGGGTTTTCATTAAAGGGCCAATTTGGTCAATTATATCCTATTTGGTTGGCCATTGGCTGACCATGGTTGACCATTGGTCGGAGCATGAGTTCTGTTGCTTCTGAAGCAGAATCTCAGCAAATCCACATTGCTCTCTACAATCTCCCTGGAATGACTCATTAACTCAAATTGGTATTATAATAACAGCAGCAATGCCACCTCCTTTCCCCGCATCTGGTTTATTATTTTGATGAGAATGAACCTGAAACAACTTGTCACCAGGGCTGCTATGCCCCTGGACTGGCCCTTCCTTAAGGTAATAATACCCTGCTATGAACATAACATGGCACCTAGAGACTTTTGAGTCAAGCTCACTTCTACTGCTTATAGCAATAATAAACTTAATTATATTATAAAGCACTTCTACTCGTAGATTGAGATCTGGATCTAGGCATTGTCTCAAAGATAAGATAAGCGAGCGGCTTAAAACGGCCAACTTTCAAATTCAACAGCTATTTCAACAGCTATATATATATATATATATAGAGATAGACAGATAGATAGATAGATAGATAGATCAATGAATAGCGTTTATTGCAGTCCGCATTAATTCGTAAGTACATAAATACTTTTAGTTAACAATATTAGGCCTTAGCGGCAGCCATCTTGTTGAGGGCAGATCCGTACTTGAACCACTCGATCTGCTCAGCGTTGTAGGTGTGAACAAGGGTGGACTCCCACTCAGATCCGTTCTTGGGCTTGACAACCATGGTGACAGGCTTGCCGGGAGCAAGGTCCTTGAGTCCGACAATGGAAACCTTGTCATCAGGGTTAATCTTGTCGTAGTCCTCGGGGTTCTTGAAGGTCAGGGGCAGCAGACCCTGCTTCTTCAAGTTGGTCTCGTGGATACGGGCAAACGACTTGGTCACAATGGCGAAACCACCCAGGAATCGGGGCTCCAGGGCAGCGTGCTCTCGGGAGGATCCCTCACCAAAGTTGTCACCTCCAATGACAACCCACTTGATGCCGTTGTCACGGTAGTAGGCAGCAACGTCAGGCACAGCACCGTACTGGCCGGTGACCTGGTTCTTGATGTTGTTGGCCTCACCGTTCTCAGCGTTGATGGCACCAATCATGTAGTTGTTGGAAATGTTCTGGAGATGTCCTCGGTACTTGAGCCAAGGTCCGGCCTGGGAGATGTGGTCAGTGGTGGTCTTACCCAGAGACTTGATCAGGATAGGAAGGTCCTCACCGTCCTTTCCGTCCCAAGCCTTGAAGGGCTTGAGGAGCTGCAGACGGTCAGAGGTAGGAGAAACCTGGACGGTCACCTGGGATCGGTCCTTGGGAGGAGCAGTGTAGGTGTCTACACCAGCATCGTAACCACGGGCGGGCAGGGCCTCTCCGGTGGGCTCCTTGAGCTTGAACTCCTTTCCATCCTTGTCCTTGAGGGTGTCAGTGATGGGGTTGAATCGGAGGTCACCAGCAATGGCGAAAGCGGTCACAAGGTCGGGCGAAGTGACAAAGGCGTGGGTAGCAGGGTTAGAGTCGTTTCGTCCAGTGAAGTTTCGGTTGTAGGAGGACACAATGGTGTTCTTGTCACCCTTCTTGATGTCCTGACGGTCCCACTGACCAATGCAAGGACCGCAAGCGTTGGCAAGCACCAGACCGCCAAAGTCCAGGAAGGTCTGGAGCTGACCGTCACGCTCAATGGTGGCACGAATCTGCTCGGAACCGGGGGTGACGGTGAAGATGGACTTGGCCTTGAGACCGTGGTCCATAGCGTCACGGGCAATGGCGGCAGATCGGGACAGATCCTCGTAAGACGAGTTGGTGCAAGAACCAATCAGACCGACCTTGACCTCCAGAGGCCATCCCTGCTCAACGGCAACATCCTTGAGCTTGGAGATGGGGGTAGCCAAGTCAGGGGTGAAGGGACCGTTGACGTGGGGCTCCAGGGTGTTGAGGTCAATCTCAATCAGCTGGTCGTACTCAGCACCCTCGTCAGCCTGGAGAAGGTCGGGGAAGAGCTTGGCAAACTGACCAATCTCAGATCGCTTGGTAGCGTCCAGGTAGTTAACCATGCTCTTGTTGAAGGGGAACACCGAGGTGGTGGCACCAATCTCGGCACCCATGTTACAGATGGTACCCATACCAGTGCAGGACAGAGCGTCAACACCCTCTCCGTGGTACTCCACAATGGCACCGGTACCTCCCTTTACGGTGAGAATGTCGGCAACCTTGAGGATAATGTCCTTAGGAGCAGTCCATCCAGACAGCTGACCAGTGAGCTTAACTCCAATGATCTTGGGGGCCTTGAGCTCCCAAGGCAGGTCAGCCATGACATCGACGGCATCAGCACCACCGACACCAATGGCAAGCTGACCCAGACCTCCGGCGTTAGGAGTGTGAGAGTCAGTACCAATGAGCAGAGCTCCGGGGAAAGCGTAGTTCTCAAGAACAATCTGGTGAATGATACCAGATCCGGGTCCCCAGAAACCAATGTTGTACTTGGCGGTGGCGGTTCGCAGGAACTCGTACACCTCCTTGTTGATGTCAATGGCACGGGCCAAATCCTTGGGTCCACCAACCTGAGCCTGAATCAAATGGTCACAGTGAACGGTGGTAGGAGTAGCCACAGAGTCCATACCGGCAGACATGAACTGCAGAATGGCCATCTGGGCAGTGGCATCCTGACAAGCGACACGGTCAGGTCGCAGCTTGAGGTAGGACACTCCACGCTCAATGTCCTGCTCCTGAGGGTTGTCCAAATGACCGTAAAGCACCTTCTCGGCGTAGGTCAGAGGACGGTTCAGACGCTGCTGAACAATCTTCACATTCTCAGCATGCTGCTTGTACTTAATGTAGTTGTTCTCCTCCAGCAGGTTCATAAGAACCTTGGAGTCTCGGGTGAGGTTAGCCTTAGCAGCGGTAGAAGAAAATCCGCGCTTGAAGGACTAGGACAGTTAGTACGGAAAAACTTTTTGTGTACAAACACAAAACACCTCTGGGGAAGAGGCATTATCAGTGTTTGTTTTACAATTGCTAATTACTTACCGTCTTAATAGACGCCGAGGCACGCGAAAGCATCATGGTAAATCTCCGCGAATTGGACTTGCAACTAGACGACGGAAAAAAAAATGCGAATTTGCGATTGCAGTTTGTTATATACTTTGGGGCCGGAAAGCCACGCCTGTCCGGGGCAACCAATCATGGGCTCGCAATTACACAAACGCAGGTGTCGGGGCCGATTCGGGCATCGGGTTAATGGTAAAAAATGCTGCACAAAATTCACTACGGTAATTGGTCGGAGATGCTGCCGGCATTTGCAGGCATACCAGAAGCCCAGGCAGTCGACCGCCGACAATGGTGCTCAATTGCGCTACCGTCCGGGCTCGTGCAATCATTGCGACCCAATCTCCTCTTACCCCAGTTATTGCTTTCCTTTGTTTCGTCAATCGGGGGGAGTGCGGCATTCGGTCACGTTAATGGGCACCCAAGCCGCAGCCCGACCGACGAATCGGACAACCCTTGCCAAAAATCCCCCGATTCGGAGTAAGGAGATGAACAGAAGGGCTGGAGAGTGAACTGGAGAAGCTGGAGATGAAGAAAAGGACATGAAATTGACGCTGGAAATCGCTACAAAACGGGTAGATACGTAGTACGGGTTGTAGTCTCGCTGGAGAGCGGTTCTGGCGCTTCAAACGGGGCCTTCTGGGGCTGCTTTGTTGCGAAACGCCGGCGTTTGCCCTCCTAGGGTCACATGACGTCACCCGGATTATTGTCGTGGGCCGAGGATTTTACTCCAGAAAATGATTCCAGTTGGAATCGAACCATGCGGGGACAATTTAGGCTTCGTACCGAGTATCACGAGCAGGCACTGAGCCGAACTCTCGGCCAGTGTATTCTAGGAATAGAGACCACAGAGACAGCAAGAGACAGCAGGGGACAGGGAATTGAATACCAGGATTGGTAATGGCAATTCGGGCATACAGAATGTTCTTCCTGTTGACGATACTGTAGTTGACAATTCAACGTCTACGTGTAATGTCCCAGGGACAATCTATTGTATATTAGGTATCAATTCAATATATACATCTACTACGCAACCTCACCAATGGGCTGAGCAGCAGTCTCCACAAAAAAGTCGCTGGTTCGCAGAGGCCGCACTTCAATGTCGCCCTCATTAACCCGCTTGCCATTAACAAAATTCTCCCGGATATACTCTCTCATGGCTGCCATTGCTGCGTTTCGGCATGCCTCTTTAATGTCGGATCCACTCATACCGGCGGTCTGCTGAGCGACAAAGTCCATGTCGAACCCTGGCTCCAGCTTTGCTCCGCGAAGCATGAGCTCCAAAATCTTCTTTCGCTCGGCAACCTTGGGCAATGGAACGGCAAACCGCTTAGGCATTCGTCGCAGAATGGCAGAATCAATATCAGTAGGCCGGTTAGTAGCTCCCAGTACCAGCACTCGACCATCCGACGTCAGGCCGTCCCAAAGGGTCATAAACTCGGCCTTCAACATGGACGTAATCTCGTGATCATTGGACTGTCGTTCTCTCAAAAACGAATCAATCTCATCAATAAAGATAATGCAAGGTTGCAACTTGTGGGCCAGCGAAAAAATGGCTGATACTAGCTTGTTGGATTCTCCGTACCATTTGTCCATAATCGTTGACATTTTAATGTTGATAAAGTTTGCGCTAGATTCACAGGCCAGAGCTTTGGCCAGCATGGTCTTTCCACATCCTGGTGGTCCGTACAATAAAACTCCCTTGGGGGCCTGCAACAGGGTCGAATGATGCTTGAACAGTCCAGGCTCCGTCAGCGGGTACAGGACAGCCTCCCGCAGTTCATCTATAATCCCATCCAGGCCTCCTACATCCTTAAAATTCACGTTAATCTCCGACGCTGTCACCACAGACCCCACAATAACCTGCTCATATTCGTCCAGATCAAGCTCTAGTTCGGGGTGTTTTGCCTGCAAACGCTGAATAGATGCGTTTGCTCGCTTTTTGGTCTCGGCCGACCTGGAGTCGCCTCCCACCTGCTGTAGCAGGTGACTGAACAGATAGTATATAGAAGCGCCTGCTCCCAGGAAAAACGCAATATCCGCTACTATTCGGGGATCAACCTTGAACCGGGCCATGATAGACTCCTTTTTTGCAATGTGAATATTAGTGTTTGGTGGTCAAAAAAAACGGTTTTGATCTCTTCTTTTGATGCCGAGAACCACGTTCGGCTCCTGAGAGCACGCTGCCTGAGAGCCGCAACCGCCGCACGAGCCTCACCACCAATATCACTTAATTGCCTGGTGATTTCTGTTATCAGTGAGAGAGGCACACGCGACGCGCCGCCAGCGAGGCCGATGGATGAGTATAGGCAGTTTGAAGCTGGAGTGAAGTCCAGTCTCGACACATTTCTCAGCTCCGTGAGGCAGAAGGGTAAGTTGCTGCCGTTTTATTTATGTTTATGGCTAACCTAGTCTTGACTGGACCCCCGGGTTCAGACGCTGAGGATGCGTTATCAAAGCAGAGCATTCAGAATGACATTTTATCGGAGCAATTGGACGCATTAAAACAAGAGCTAGAGGATGTTAGGGGTCAATTGCAATCTAGGACCAAGGAATCAAAGGAATTGGAGGTTCAGATTGAAAAGTACAAGGAATCAGAAGCAAAGGCATGGTCGATGGTGGACAAAATGAAGGCTCAGCGATCCAAGGATCAAAAGACACTGCAATTGTGGCAAGAAAAGTTTAATGAAATTACAGAAAAGCTCAAGAACCAGGTCCAGGCTAATACAAAGCTGGCTGAGAAGAACAAGGCTCTCAAAGAATCAATCAAGGATAGATCTGTGCTGAATCAAGTGAGCGCTAGCCGAATGAATATTGCTAAAGACGATGGAAAAGAAAAATCTTCCATTCCGGGGGGAGATGTTGGCAAGCAGGTACAAGTACGCAGAGATTCGTCTCCTAATTCGAGCCCTAAAGCGGACATTCCTTCTACGCTTGACGTATCCTCGGCAGCAGAGGCATCTTCGCCACCTTCCTCACCAATAGTAAAGCGAGAAACTACGGATTCTCAGGGGGGTGCAAGCTCTCCGATCCACGTACCGGATTCGTACTATATCGAATCCATGCCGCCCATGGAAACGCCCAGCAAGCGTCGTCGATTCGACCAGGAAATCGATACCGACTTAATTACCGGCAAGAGGCGGACAATTATCCCCAACCATGCATTAGTAACTCCGTCCACAGGGGGTCCTAAAAAGGACAAGGACGAAGCATCCCGCCGTTGTATGAAAGCGTTTCTGAATGGCAATTCGCCTCATCCACGTGCCGTCAGAACGCCCACCTTAGAACGCCCTATTGCGGGCAATAATAATAAGCTCGCCGATAAACAATACGAACAAGATGGAGATGAAAATGACGACGGCCCATCCCTGGAAGACATCATGAGCCGAGATTGGCATCCCAACGACTTTGTACCAAACAAGAAACGTAACGGAGATCTAGGGTACGTGTACCAGGAGACGGTACGAGGAAAGAATCGTCAATGCATCCATGGCACTGAATGCAGCAAATGTCAAGCATTTTATGACATTGCCGGAACCGGGATTGAGCCAGCGGCCCCACAGTGGTCGACCACTGCTAACAACCCTTCTGAAGCTAAGACTGTTGCCAAGACTTCTCGACACCGAGATCGATGGAGCAAAGCAGACACCCCTCCTAATTTCTGGCAGTCCGACTTTCCGAGTACCCAGCAGCAGCAGGAGGATAAAAAGGAGTTCCAAAAGTATCGCAATGAGCTGGCCATGAAAAGGCTATACGAGGCCCTACATGATGGACAGTGGATGTTTCGGGACCCCCAGTTGCGCCAGTGGGCCCAGAAAAGTACGCACACTGCTTAACTACGTAGCCTGTTGAACATCTGTTGAACATCTATTCCTTTCGGGCTGTTTGCAGGTTCGTCTCGGGCTCAATGTAAGTTTATGCCTACATGCGTGCTGCATTTGAGGCGGAACAGATGCAGGAGTTGCCTGACGGAGACAATGATCATCCACAACCACTGGGATCCTCGGAACGAGGAGGCTGAGCTAATTTTCCCAACGGTCATTTTATCATTTTGCTGCCTTGATCTCTTGTTCACCGGCGGTTTTTTTGTCGGCCCTGCTCACAAAACAGCTTTTACAGCATGAGTTCGTCCACCTAAACCCCGTACTATGAATTTGGCATGCGTTCTTGGACCCTGCCCAGAAAGAATGCAGGTACGGGTACCCGGCCCTGTTTTCGGGCTCCCATTCAGTCACCTCCTACATTGGACTGATGGCCAATCAGATTAGATCAGGGCAGCCTCGCCAGATTATCTGATCATCAGCTTGCATCTATGATCTGATCACCTTCACAGTAACCAACTTCGGAGTGGGTACACTAAAGTGCGCAATGCAGATTCAAGTCTGTGACTGACCACTGGGTGGTATCATGATACCCTGATAGGAAAAAGCTACCGCGTAATAGGGGACTAATATTTTCCGACGGACAAGTCCGGTCTCCGTGAACCTTGAGGCGCCAAGTTAAAGTAGACATGAGCGAGACCAGACAAGTGAGCAATATTTCTGTAGCAAATTTCAGCTGCTTGAGTGATAGTCTCTCCACCTCATGTGCATGCAGCCCATTTGGAATTGGCTCAAACAGCCTCGGGCAAGCGCCGGGTAATCAGGTGAAGCATATGGGATTTCACTGATGGGATCAGATTTTCCAGTTTCGGAAATGTTTAGGATTGCTTGAAGACAGTGAGAGAGAGAAAAAAAATAATTATTCAACGAAAAAAAAAGAGGGGCGTTATGCATGTCCTTATTAGTATAAAAGCCTGCCTGGGCTAATGACAATTGAGCATATTCAAGTCTTTTTTTTGACAATACTCCACTGATGGACAAAAACCGATCGATCGCATTGGTAACGGCTCTGGCTCTGGGGCTTGCTAATGCCTCCGGATATGAATCCTGTGTCAACTCGGCTGCTGACCAGATCGCCAAATGCCCTGACCAATCTATGGACTGCCTGTGCCATGCTAGTGGCTTTGTGCAAGAGCTGATTACTTGTGTCCAGGCGCAATCCCAATCGTCCCCCGTGTCCGGATCTGCCGTTGTTGCTGAAGTATGTGGGCAACACCGTCGTTCGATCGAGAAAAGGAAGCTTGATCCTCGGGGATTATTCAGAAAGAGAGACTGGGGTGAGGAGACAGACCCAGAAATTGAGGCACTCAATCAGCAAGTGAAGATGAACGGCAGACAGAACGGGATAATGTCTCGCACCTATGCTTCTGCAATGCTCATTTTTTTGGCTCTGGTTATTGTGCTGAGAACTATTTCCAACATTGCCTACAAGGCATCCAGAAAGATACTGCAGACCTTTGACACTCCTCTATCCCGAAAGGTCAGAAAGCATCTTCTGCTTCCTGCCACAGCGGGAACAAAGCATTCTCATCCTCACTATGCGGGGCCTTACAGCTTCAATATTCCTACTCGGGCTCAGACTCTCATCCTGGTGGCATATTACATTATCAACTTTGTCATCTACTTTCCAAACTACACAATTATACAGTACCCTTATGATCAGTCACTATATCACGGCACTCAACTGTCGTCTATGATTGCTGATCGAGCGGGTATCATTGCAATTTCTCAATTTCCCTTCTTGCTACTGTTTGGAGGTCGAAACAACTTTTTGATCTGGGTCACTGGCTGGCCCCTGGACTATTTTAACGTGCTTCACAAGTGGATTGGCCGAAACATGGTAATCAACCTTATCATCCATGCTATCTGTTATACGGTGTATTGTGCACTTTATGGCTCCTACTCTTCTGAATGGACATGGCCCATTTGGTACTGGGGATTTATCGGATTGCTTGCCGGGGGTCTTATTGTTGGCCAATCGGTCCATTATCTACGAGCACTCAAGTATGAACTTTTCCTAATTGTCCACATTCTGTTGGCTGTCTTGTTCACTATTGCTGCTTGGAAGCATCTTGAGGAGATTGTGATGATGGAGTATATCTATGCTGCGGTTGCTTGTTGGTGCTTTGATAGACTACTGCGTCTGGTTAGAATTGTTTGGTCAGGAGTCAGATCAAAGGCCACTGTTACGCTCAAAGATGACAATATTATTGAAATTGATATGGAATACTCTCGAAGATGGAAGCCTTTTGCGGGTGCATATGTGTTTGTGCACTTTTTGCGATGGAACCGATTCTGGCAGAACCACCCCTTCACTGTTATCGAGTCACCAAAGGAGACCAACGGTCGAATTAAAATTCTGGCTCGAACGAAGGCCGGAATCACAAACCATACCAAGACCTTTTTGGAGCAGCAGCCTGATAAGTCTACCGAAATTGGGGTGCTCATCGAGGGACCCTATGGAACCAAGCATCATCTGCAGCGATATGAACGAATTGTACTCATTGCCGGTGGCATTGGTGTGACCGGAGTTTACTGTTACGCTCACGACCTTCGCCAAAAGGAGCAGTCCAAACAGCGCATCTCATTTGTTTGGGTTGTTCCCGACGAAAGGCCTTTGAAGTGGTTTGCTGAAGAGTTGTCGTACCTTGCCGAGGACCCTCGATTTGATGTTGAAATTTATATCAATCACCAGCAGGGCATGATTTCTGGCCCCGAAGGCTCTGAAGGAGAGAGCTCTTCAATCGACGAGGTTGTTGAGACTACTGATGGTGCAAAGGAGAAGAATGAGAATGATGTCACCCCAGTTGAAAGCAGTGCTGAACTGCACCACCGAGTCAAAAAGCTCTACCAGACCCCTGATCTATACAGTAGGGTGAAGAATGTAATTCGCGAGGAGAGTGCGATGAGTGCATTCATGGTATGTGGTCCAGGAACAATGAACGATTGTGTACGAAAATCGGTGCGAGATAACTTGGTTGACGCTAAAAGTCGCGTTGACTACTTTGAAGAGGCCTTTTCTTGGTAATGATAAGACAAGTTAACAAAAAAAGTTGATATTACTGATGATGTAAAGAATATGTTTGAATGGCAAATTTGTGCTTCTATATTGGCAGGTGAATAGGCACCAGATACAAGCCTGTAGGAGATCGGAAGAACTTTTAAAAACCATGTTCTTTGTCCTACTTTAATTTCTGTATGTACCTTAAAAGTTGATGACAACCTTACCAACGTGCTTCTGAGACTCCAGAGTGTCAAAGGCCTTGAGGACACCACCGTCCTTGTGGTCAAACTCTGCGTCCACATGAATTCGCAGGTCCTTTTCATTGACAAAGCGGACCAGCTGCTCAGAAAGCTCATGGCTTCCAACCATAATTCCCCGAACCACCAAATTCTTGGTCAAGATCTTACCGTAGTACTCCATGAGTTCCTTTTCAGCCTTAATGGAGATGACTCCAATGAGTGAGACGGTTCCTCCGTAGGCAACGGCGTCCAAACTCTCAAGCAGGGTTCCAGGACCTCCATTCTCAATTACAAAGTCGGCACCATGTCCACCAGTAATCTCCCAGACCTTCTTACCCCAGTTAGGTGTGGTCTTGTAGTTGACAATGTGGTCGATGCCGAGCTCCTTTTGAACCTTTTGCAGCTTTTCATCGGAGGACGAGGTGACAATTGTCACGGCACCAGCAGCCTTTGCAATTGCCAAAGCAATCAGCGACACTCCTCCGGTTCCCAGACACAAGACGGTCTGACCAGGCTGGAGCTTGTCCTTTCCATACAGACCATTCCAAGCGGTCACTCCGGCGCACACAAGAGACGCCTTTTCACCCCACGACAGAGGAGAATCGGGACGAATCTTAGTCACGGCAGTGGCAGGAAGG
Source organism: Blastobotrys raffinosifermentans (assembly GCA_003705705.2). NCBI lineage: Eukaryota > Fungi > Ascomycota > Dipodascomycetes > Dipodascales > Trichomonascaceae > Blastobotrys > Blastobotrys raffinosifermentans. The sequence goes on along the minus strand of PPJH02000082.1, from coordinate 9,713 downwards.
TTAATGTATTCTCGCAGAGTTCCCTCAGTATCACCACCGAGATCCGTATATTCGGAAATCTTGTATGGACCGTACTGGTAGTCTGGGGTGAAGTTTGTGATAACGTGGTCGCCGACCTTGGCTCGAGAAGCAGGTACACCGGATCCAACTGCAACCACAATTCCAGCGGCATCGGAGCACAGAACTCGGCCAGTCAAGTCGCCGAGATCCTTGGGATACAAGCCCTTGGGGATAACAAGGTCTCGGAAATTGAGAGAAACGGCCTTGTTCTGAATCAGCACCTCGTGAGGAGCCAATTGAGGAACCGCCTCGGTGTGCGCCACAATGCTCTTGTGAGAGCCAGGCTTGTCAAGTCGATAAACAGTATGCTGCGAAGGGACTTGGGACGACATTGCTAACTGAGCTAACTGGGTTAACTGGGACCCTGGCCACGATGCTCCCTTTATACCCTGACAATCCCGGAACGGCTTACAATGAGCTCCGGCATGTATTACAAATCAACTCGGTTCTTCCGATCGTCATCGCAAACGTCTACACACCAGACTGATGTTGGCTATCGCAATTGCTTGGATCCGTTTGGACTAGTCCTCTGTCCCACTCAGAGTGAGTGTCTTTCCAGCGACTCTTCATGGCCCATTTATACCTTTGAGACTGGAACCTGCCGCCGTATGCACTCGGAAGTGGGGGTAGCAAGCGAACCCTGACGTAAGTCGATGAGGTAGAAAAAAATGGGGAAAATGGTACCTGACGATCACGAAGTGGAAGGGAAATAGGAGCTTTACAGCATCAGCTACAGATTTGTATGAAGATGTTGGAAGACAGCTGTAGACTGGTTCTAACATCCTCCAGGTTGATATCGGGGTTTAGATGCCCGCTGGATATTCTACTCTACATTTAAATTGCTGAATAAAACGAACTGTGCTCTTATTGACGTTGAAAAACAAATAGGCTTGTAGTTATGGACCATTTAGGAGTCAATTGTTAATGACGCTGTAAACATCAGTATCGGGGAAGGTATCCATTACACGGAAGTCGAGCAGATGAAGAAAGTAATCCGGTTCTCAGGGGTGGTTGACTGAGCCATTCATAGTGGGAGACATACATTCTGGACATCCAGTGGAGTTGTTATCCAGCTCGTCTATCGAGGTCCGCCAAGTCGTACACCTCCAGTCCCTCCTTTTCCTTTTCACGGAACCAGCACAGTGCACATGAAATTTTCAGGGCTCTAGAGCACGAACACTCTTCTTCATCAAGATCCAGATAAGCCTTGGCAGCAGGAGTGATCACAGAATCTTTCCTTAAGTGACCAAGCTTGACATTCTGGACTGTGACGGCTTGGCCATCTATGAACGCTTGGTCAGAATTGAGATGGTGGGAGGCAACAAATTCTCGGTATCTTTGATCTGAGATGTGCCTTTTCGACAAAATAAGTGGTATTGGAGACGAGGTGCCTTCTAGCTCATCATTTGCGCAGGATTTGGCAACACTTCTATAGATGTTATAAATTTGTTCGACGCCCAACTTAACTTGGGGTTCATCCATGAGTAGGCCCAAGAAACTTTCCACCTTCACGGCCAGATGATCCAATGGCTCTCCCTTGACGTCTGTCACAATGAAGCCATCATCTTCTATGGTCATCTGAACGACTTGAGCATTCATCAGTACCACTCTGCAGGTCTCGACAATGTCCTCCTCAGTAATGTCCTCTGCACTGATATCAGTCAAGTACTCGTGCGTTCTTTCATAATACTCGATTGTGGAGCGAATTGTGTGTTCCAAATCCAAGTAAGACTCGAAACAGGCATTATCATGGAGATGGTCTTCAAGGTAACGAAGATGAATGAGTCGGTTCTCAACCTTATCCCGAGTGAAACAAGCCACTGACTGATTTCCTTCAGCAAACCCGACAAGAGTGGTGATGGTTGAATCGAATACGAATAGGCTTATTCTAGTCAAACCTTGGTTGTTGACGGCAAGGTCGGTACCGAAGGACAGGTCAATTTTACCTCTCGATCCGGCGAGGGATGATAGGCAGTTGAATATTAGTCGACCTACTTGGCCCGTGGTCACCTCGCAGATTACTGTGGGTAGGCCTGTGCTATTGTCAGCGATCCGCTGATAGGCAGGCTGAAATGATTCAGGTTCTTTTTCATAGGCCTTTGACGACCTCCTCGCCGAGAATTTTATTCTTTTCTGTAAATGGACCCAGCAATAGTCTTCGACTAGATCCGCTAAATCATTTGTGGTCCCATTCTGAAGGACTCGGCGTACATTACCCGTTATTTCCACAGTGTCACAAAGTAGCATATTTGCCATCCCGATGTCCTCAATACCAAGAACAGTAGCCATCAGCATATAGATTCTCCAAATAAATTGAACAGCGTAACAATGGGGTCCACTCGGCATGGTTAGGGAGTAATATCCGAATAAACCAATGGTTCTACGGCCTTTGATCTCAAAATCCGACAAAATGTCTTCTATCTTGTTACTGACAGTGTCACCTCCCTCAATGTCAACGATCGCGTCGTGACAAAGTGAGGTAAGGGATGCAACTGGGAGTATTTTTTTGAGGAAAGCCTTCAAACTCTCCAGGTCTCCCTCGTACTTGTAATGGAACGAGATATCGTTGTATGACAGATTTCTCTCGTCAGGGAAATCTCTGTGGGGCCGGTTCAGATCGCTTTGGGCCAAGTTAGTTCCCCCGTTAACATGGGGAGCCATTTGTGAGGCATTGGATGTCATTTGCCTCGACCTATCCATTTATATTGTTGTACTTAGTGGATGCGATGAGTGCCAGATGCATCGACATAAGAGCGGCTGAGGCTTCCCCAGATAATCCGATTTTCAGGGCAGTTTCCCTTTTCACCCAAACAATAGGGACAAGTCACAGTCCCTGTACCCAGCACCTTAAATAAAGCAGAAATGGTCATCGGAGACGCCAAAAATAACTCTGTTAGAGGGCGAATGACGCTCTCAAAGAAACATGTCAAGGATAAGCGTTCCTCTCTTACAACCAAACCTTCGCAACCGCAAAAAAGTACGGATAATTGTGTGTACGAAGAAAATTTCATCTTCGAATACGCAGAAAGAGACGACGAGCTCAAAGATTGGCTACGCACTAACATCCCTGTAGCTATGATTCTTGCAGGGTTTCGCGGGGACGCTGACCTCATGGTTATTAACGGCGTTTCCCAGCGCCCATCTAAAATTATTCACACAGTCCTAGACGAGTTTGGTCTCAAAGGGCGCATTACCTTTGGTATTGCGGATAGCGTTATTATACAAATTAGGGGTGGTGCTCATGGCGCTGTTACAAATTTAGGGGAAAGAATGCGTGATGCTGCTCTAAATGACTTGGTTCATCGCAGCAATGAAGAAACACAACTGGAACGTGATGACATCATAGACTGCATTTCAAGAGAGGGCGATGAAAAAATTCTGTTGTCTGCCAATGTTGACCAGATTAAGGAGGTTGTGGAAGACAATTTTGGGTACAGCGTTCCGAAAAAGTTAGCTGAAAAGCTGAAGAAAAAGAAAGAAAAATTTATAAAAAGCCCAGATTTTTCTTATTGTCCTCGTTATTGGTCTATGTGGTCTCGATTCAAAGACAGTCAACTGGTGAGCAGTGTATTTGGGGAGGCTTCGTCTTCAGATTCGGCCAAGGGTGTTTTTGATGCTCTTCTTTTTGCCGCAGGTACTAATCAGACAGAACTTTCCGTTAGTGCAGACCTCAAACTTGGCAAGACAAATGGCCAAAAGGGTCTAAAGTCAATGACAGTCAATATTTTTGATATAACCGCTGGCCGCTTGCTTGAGCTGTCGCAGAGCACGGAAAGTGATGAAGATCGACGTGTGCTGCGATCTGTTGCCAAGTTAAAAGCTCAAGAGCAACTGGAAGCATTGCGTCTACTGAGGCGGGTCATCAATCTAGATGAGATAACTCCAGTGACACTTGAAGAGGTTCGGTCTGAGATTTTTGGAGATTCTGGCATCACAGCCGAAGATGGAATCTTTACTTATGCATTTATTGATTCCGCAGAAAGATCTGCTGAGATTTACAGGGTACTTCAGAAGTCCGTGGATCGTACAATTGCACATTGTGAGAACATAGCCGGGCAGGTTCCTGAAGAATTTCTAGACGATATGGAGGAGAGGATACCGCGCCTAGTAGCCACACACTCTTCAAATGCCACAGTGGCTAGGATGGGGGATGGAAGCTTGAAAACAAACCACCCAGGCGGTATATCATTCCCGACAGTGGCTTTTTCCGGATTGCTTCCTAATGGCGATGGTGCCTCTATCTTATCCGCCAACGCTCTTTCTGCATTGTTTAAGGACGTTTCAGGTATAATAGATCGCGACCTGCACGAAACCGTCTATATCTACCAGCTGGATGGCATAGAGGATATCGATAAGGATTCGCTGGAGGCATGCGCCGGAACCATATTCCCAAATTTCGAGGACCCGGTGGAACAATTGAAGTCTTTATTTAGCTCGAAGCGCAAGAGGCCACCTCCTCGAGTTGAATTACAGTATCTAACCAGAGAAGCATTAATCCGCATAGGGAGTAATCATCACAGAGTTCCTCCAAATGTTTCAGAATCACTGGCTCTAGCCTATGCTGTCGACTCGATATGGGAAGACAGATGGCAGAAGGAAGAGCGTAAACGTGACGTGAAGCGAATGCGCAGTTCAACCTCTGGTACAGGTGAGACTGGTCATGTGGAACAGTCCGATTCGGTTGGTTCGAGTGGAACAAGTACTGAGCGACCCTAACAAGGCCCTAGAAGTGTGTCCGATGTGCTGGAAAACATGCCCATCAGTACCGGGCGTAAGAGTGGGCGAATTAGGCAGCTGCTGTCAAATGAGGCACTCCAGAGATCTATAGATTAAGACAGAACTGCAGTACGAGGACTCGAGCGCCTCATTCAGGAGAACATTATTCTCATCGAGGGCATTCCTTCAGTGCCAGACAATGTGCTCCAGTTTCTTCACGCAAAAGGAGCCCAGTAAAATATTAGTATGAATTTATAGCATTAATATATCATGCTTCCATTGGATGCAACGTTCTATACAGAATGGGACTACCCACCGCGACCGTCCTTGGTAACCAATTTTAGATGCCACATATAATTCCTGTAGACGAAGACCTATGCAGGACAGAAGTAGTTATTAGCAGGTAGTGCTCCATTAGACTTGACGTAAGTGGTACGCTTCCTGTTTAGAGTAGATCGTACCACTGAATTGCCTCGGCAAGATGAGGTTGCTACTCGGACAGCAGCGACGAAATGAAACAACAAGCACTTAGTCAAATAGCTGCACTGGTATAAATAACTGGAATCTCCAGTAGGTGAATAGATATAAAGATAATGTAATAGAATAATATAGATAGTATAGACATAGAATTTCTGATGCAGGTCAGTTAACTTGTCGCGCAAAATGTTGCCAGTTCTCCAGAGTGCCCAAATCTATCCTGGATCGGACCGCCGGGGCAGAGCGAAGGACCCTATGCGGAGCCGGGTTATTCGGTTCATCTATCAGTACAGTCGGGCTTATCTTCCTCAGAATGTTCCAGGCTAATGTGCTAACGTCGTCACCTTCAGCAGAAGCATTGATGGCCAGCGCGATCTCACGGAGGCCCTCAAGTCGAATGTATCGGAATTTGATGCGCCTATCGAGGGTTGTGTCGGGATTATAGTTTGCCAGAGTGAACTGGTCCCGTGGTATGCGTCGGTCAATGGCCAAAGCCTCTGGATCGTTAATCCATTCCAGTTCGATAGGATTAAGTTCAATTTCCTCGTCGATTATGCGTGTTCTTGGTCGGATCTGTCGCAAGTAACGACTGATACTTCCAGCTGTGAGAGTAATATTCCCGGGGCCCCATAAGGTACAAACAGCCCGTCTGCGGAGTGTAATCCCCTCTGTAGCAGCATACCGAGCGGAAAGTGGCCCGAACGTTTGTGGTCGTGTATCATTCACGATGGCATAAGTTGCAGAGACAATTGCATTACGGGGATGGAGTTGGGTACGCAGACCATCGATTTCTGGGCTGATTAGAATATTCTCATAGTACAAGAGCTCGGACTCGACATCTTCCTCAAATCCGACTAAGTCTTCAACCTCAAGTTCAGGAAACTCTTCCAAGTTCTTGATCCCAAGATGTGGACATAGTCTTTGGGCACGGACAATGTCGTCGGCCAGATGAAGGTTAATAGCATCGACATCCTGTGCCCCATCCTGAGCGTCCATCAAATATTGTAAAAGTCGAAGCTGCAAAACAAAGAAACTGGCTTTCATCTTCGCTGACAGAAGCAATGCGTCTTTTGTTTCTTGGCTTGTGGTGAGACTCGCTAGCTGAAGAAGATTGTCGACCGTTGAATCAAAATTGAGAATATCAACCGAATAGGTATCCGGAGAGTTATTTACACCAATGACAGTGTCAACTCGTAGGTAGCTCCCAGCAAGCCAAGTAATGCAGTCTTGAAAAAGCTTCCGGATGTCATCCGAGTTTGCACTCTCAATGGCTAAGGTTGGAACCGGACTTACCCCCAGGGCATCGCACAAACGCTCGCTGTAGAACTCAATGAACGAAGCGTCGCCCTCTTTAGCCTGACGACCTTCTTGTGCCTGTGACGATTTCAAAATATGAGTGTAGGAGCGGTAAAAGTCGGTGACTGGGCCAGATATGAGAGTGGTTGTTGATCGTCCCCAGCTACGCAATAATGGACGCCAACGGCCGAGACCATCCCAAATAAGCAGGAATAATCCATCTGCTGCATGCTCGTGAACAGACTTAATCATAGTGAGGACACAGCAGTGAAATGGACAGTTAACTCTTGCCTTTCTACCGAGCTGGTCTAGTTTGTCTCGTACTTTATCCTCTATATCGGCACCCTGGTCTATTACAATTGTCACGTCGTAATCAGAGCAGTATGCCTGAGAATTGAGGTACTTTTCAATTGAACCCAGCTCTTCGACCTTGATCAGCACGTTATTGTGTTTTGCTCTTTCCGGAACGTTTGGGAAAAGCAAGTCCAGAAACGTGCTGATTTCGTTTGAAGGACAAGAGTCACCAAAAGACACAAAATGAGGTGGACGCTTGGGGTCACAGAGGATAGGTGCGAATTTCTGATCTCTTTCGGGCATGATGAATAGGGGGTTATAACTGTTCAGACACTTGATGCCCCATTTATGCTTTTGAGGATGAAACTAGCCGTGCAGTCCGGAGGTGGGGAATGGAAATCGAACCCTGAGCGACGAAGCCGAGGAGAGACCGGCATCCGACTGCCCAGAAGAATTGTGGTGTGAACGGGCGATATCTCCTGCCATGAATCAGCTCCTATGAAGAAGTTTCTATGAATCAGCTACCCTGAAAATGTTGGCTCTGGAACAGTATTCCTGAGTAGAGCAGATAAAAATTTCCTTTTTTGGCCAGTTACGGGGTTGATGCAAGCTGCAACTTGCGATAATATGAAAGCGATTTTGGGATTGTATTGACTATCCAGGAATCTGCATTGATCGGCTTCTGCAAGCGACGTTTCAGCACTACCCCTCACAGGGAGAGGCTAGTGTAGATTCAATGAGGATGTTACGATGACAGTACGAGATCCATTTGTTTGAAATTTGAGGCGAGATATGCGATGACTTTAATTGCCTTAAATTTCCCATGTAATTGAGTATCACTGACCCAGTATTCCAGTGCGCATAATATCTGTGTGAGTGTTGGATGAGCTCAAGAACGTACTCTACATTCAAAGTGAATACACGAGCCTGTTGGTTAAAAATGAAATTGATTTTTGTCATTCAGGAGACAATAGACATTGGAACTCCATAAAGTATGGGCGTTTGAGCATGAGAAGAGTCTGAAATTTGTTCATCTATAACTAAAAATACAATGTAAATGTCGTTCACTAATTCCTACTAGTACCAATTACCCGGATTGCGCCTACCTTTCATCCTCGCCCAGCTAGCTTAAAAACACCTCCAACGATTCTCGTCCTCGTATAGCCTCAATTGATACTCCCCTGTTCTCATCGATCCCAAGGAAGTTCCTAATGCCCTCATTATCTAGGATCCGGCGGAAGTATTCTTTACTGTGGTGTTGCGCATCTCGATAAATCATCATAAACTCGTTCCAATATTCTTGCCTACGCTGACGAGGCCGTTGCAGAAGTGCGAGATCGCACACATCAAGGCTTCCCAGAAATTAGCTGTGGAGCGGTAAACGGTTAGGGCGAGCCGCGAACGCCGAAAGGTAAAGTGCAGAGTAGCAAGACGGGCATGGTTGGACTAACGTACTTCGGATACTGGGCAGGCTAGTTTCCCGCTACAAGCTACTGGTGATATGGGGCATCGGATATTGACATGCATCTGATAGGAGGTTATGCGGGGCACGTTTCAGTATCCTGCATTTTACGTCAGGGACGCATAACGGTGTCGGATAGGTAGTAAAATAATATGTCCAGTTGAACATGGACGCATGGACCTTAGACCAGTCCTTCCAGGCATGAGCATACACCGGGCTTTAAAATCGAGTTTTCACTCATTCATTGACACATGGAGTAGGAAGAGCGTGTCGGCGTTTCGGTGTTTGCTGATAATCTTATCAAAGACATGATCGGCACGGCTTAATACCTAGCGATGAGCTGCACAGATGAATAATGGTGATGTTTTGAAGAAGCAGATAAGGTATCCGTAGGCTCTTATAAGACAGTATGTCACATTTAATTCTCTGGTTGCCATTAGTGACCCCGGTTTCATCATCTGGTGATACAGGTCTTATTAGTTGTAGTAGCGCTATTCAACGGAATATTTGATTTTCAATGGCAGTCACAAAACATTTATCCTAGTTATATTGCGCCAATTATATGAGACTCAAAAGTCACTCACGTATTCATCAGATTCAGATGTGTAACCAGCCTTTTCCAATAAATCCTGTAGGAGAAATTGTGCCTCGTTTTCATCTCTACCTAGCTCTTCAATAAGTGCAGTTAACGATCCTCTTTCATGAATAATCTGAGCTAGAGCCTGCTTGTAGCTGCTAATGTAGAGCATGTCACTGATTGCCCTGTGGTCGAGCACCCGACGGAAGTACTCCCGTTCCTCAGGGGTCGTTGGATGAATTTCTAACAATTCATTGACAAGGTTGGTATAGTCCCTTGGCCACAGGGATTCAGGGCTCCTTGCTACGTCCTGTTGAGGGTTGAAGTCTTGTGTAAGATCGTATTCTGTGAACTTACTTTTTAGCAAGGAATATGCAGCCGCCGTTCTCACGTCTTTAGAGCGGGCATGTTTCCCCAGATATACCTCGGCAAGACGGTCTATAACATTTTCTTCACTTAGATGACCAAGAGCAACTTTATGGGCCTTGACAGGTTGGCCCTGTTCAAATGACTCGAGTTCAAAGTCCGCACCTTGACCTGCAACGAATTCCGAGTATTTCTCGTTTGCAATATGCCTTTTCGTCAACACTAGGGACGTAGGAACTGGGATCCATCCTAATTGGTCTTTTTTACAGTCACAAGCGATGCCCAAACAAATTTTCCTAAGGACTGAAATATCCAGTACCACTTGAGCTTCAAATCCCAGAATCAGGCCTAAGAATGCCTCCACCTTCACGGCCAGACCACCGAGTGGCTCCCCATTAATGTCCGTCACACTGAACTCTCTGTCCTCCATGGTCATCTGAACGACTTCCGCATTGTGCAATACAA
>PPJH02000081.1:0-39571 GCA_003705705.2 Blastobotrys raffinosifermentans | reverse complement strand
TGTGCTCGAAGAAGGTGGCTACTGAAACGCCGGTGGACGTGAAGGAAGAAGCTGTGGGCGAGGTAGAGCAGCGCCATGAAGAAGAAGCGGAATCGCGTGCCGCAGCAGCGGACAGTGATGTCAAGGATGCCGATGGCCCTGGAGCCAATGGACAGGCTAATGATGCCAGCGCGTTTGAGAAGATTGTTGCGGATGGCTCACTGACCAAGGATGAGTCTGACCACGTCAGGGTGCGATGTTTGGTGTCTAGTGGTACAGAGGTGGATCAGGAACAGATTAAGGCATCGCTGCCCGAGGTCACATTGGTTACGATCAAAGCGCCTACAGAGCCTACAGAAGGCAGTGTTGAGGTAGTGGAAAAAGTTGTGTATTTAGAAGGCCGATTGCGGTCCGTAGCAGCAGCTGTCTTGACAAAGCTGTATTCTCAGGTCAGAGTCCGGCTTGTAGTAAGTGAAAATGGGCTGACACTTGACCGAGACGCAAAAACACGGGAGCTGAATGGTATTGGCAATGAGCACGACATTTCTGTTTCTGTTTCTGCGCTGCCGCTGCCAATGTCCAACGACAGAACAATTGCCATCCGCGGTGTAGTTGATGATGGTTCCAAAGCTCAAAAGATTCTAGAAGGAGTGCAAAAGGTGATTCAAAAGGCACACGACCTCGAGCAAACTCCTGAATCATTCCCTCACATTGAATATATACCCAGACCTATTGCTGGGCTATACGGACACCCTGACACGTTTAGACGACAGGCAATTAACAATCAGCTCGCCGAACTCAATCCCTACACTGCTGATCACCCCGAGCCCAATCCAGAAGGAACATATGCGCTGCCATCTGGCCCTAGCGCTGGTGTTGGTGGTGGTGGTGCTGCTGCTGGTGACCCTAATAATGATACTCCACTGCTGGACAGTCAAGAGGGACTGGAAGCGGCCCAGCAGCAGGCCAGAATGCAACCAATTAACAAGACGTTCAGTCAGTCAGTGCTGGTGCCCCACGACATGGTGGGATCTATCATTGGCAAAGGAGGAGTCAAGGTCAACGAGATTCGACAAATGTCCGGGTCCACTATCAAGATTAACGATTCAGACCGTGGCGTTGCTGTCAACCGAACAATCACCGTCACTGGAACCCCCGAAGGCAACCAGATGGCGCTCATGCTCATGTACCAACGCATTGAAAGCGAGCGCCAGATCCAAATGGCCCACGGCCGAGTCAGACGGGATTAATGACCGCTGTATATTAGACGTATTTATTCTAGACCATATATACACTTGTCCAGAGTCTAGCTACAGGCTTACTTTTGCACTTTTCATTTTCGCTCTTCACATTACCCGTGCTCTTCATAGCATTTATATGATGCGGCACTCCCGACACCTCGAAACCAATCGCATGAATGAACCGGTTTGCTCAGGGGTTGTACACAAACGCTTCATGGGCCCTAAGAGTAGCTTGTACGGTTCACCTAATTCACTGGAATGTATATGAGCTGACGGACACTCGCGGCGAGTCCATGCTTCCTACGCTTCGTGCTGCTGGAGACTATGTTCACGTTGACAAGCTTTTTCACAGTAGGGGTAGAAACTGTAAAGTTGGGGATATTATAGTGGCAGGAAAGCCCACAGACCCGGAGCAAAGGGTTTGCAAGCGCATAACTGGCATGCCGGGAGATGTGGTCTTGGTGGACCCGTCTGGCAACGATTACGACCGATTCATTACCATCCCACAGGGACATTGCTGGGTAACGGGAGACAATTTGCATGAAAGTATTGACTCGAGGACGTACGGACCGCTTCCTCTTGCATTGATCAAGGGCAAAGTAGTTGCCATTCAATCAGGCGGCCACTTTCAACCCATCACTGATACTGATCCTGACTAACCCACTGGTAATTGGCACTAACCCAATCAATATTGCACGCATACTTCCCAGGTTGTACACATGCTGCCTAGGACTGTGATTCTCCTTGACAGTTTGTAATTTATCACTCATTAACGTTATAACCTCACGTCATTTCTTGGTATCCTCATCAACTCGTATTCATGATTCGGATGTACCCGTCGTTAACTGCTGTCAGCAATTGACCAATAAACGCCATCCAATAACATCATCTATAATATCAACTGCAATACCAGCTGTGCCACCATCTGTAGCTACTCTAGATCCACTGAATCCATTCAATTCATTGAATTGACAAACGAATGATGGCTATTTGGTCTGTGATACGGTCCGTGCGCCTCTCCCCGCCGCATCTTCACAGTGCATTTACACTCGTCCATATCACCTTTCGTCCTTATCCTTATCCTTATCCTTATCCTTGTATTTCCTTCATCTTTTCGATCTTTCTCCATTTCATCTTTTAGTTCTAGTGTGTCAATTGCTGTTCTGCCTCCACCACCCTCCTATCTTAATCCTACTCTCCAGTCTATAATGACCTGGCCAGCTCTACGCGGCTGGGCAAAAGTGACCGTTCCGCAGTTCACAAACCGAAAAGTCCACAGTTTACCTCTTGAAACCAAAGACCATCCAAAAGCCGTCGTGATTTGTGACCTTTTGCTCGTTTGGCTTGTAGAAGGAGCTTCACGAAATGACAGACAAGCGCTTTGGGTACGCCATTAGCGGCTCGGGAGGAGGCTACGCTAATGGCCATGCTACCGAGGGGTCGTTTAACCCCCCTACTATGCCCATCATGCCTCCTCCAGGGCTCCCGCCAAAGAGAAAGCCTGTGCATAGGGTTCCGGTACAGCCCCAGCAAGGTGCTCCTGGCCAGGCGTCGGCATCCACCTCGATGGCTGGACACTCTGGCCCCCCATCTGCTGCTAACTATCCATACCAGAGCTCCCCAGAGGGGTCCTCTCAAGGCTTCCATACCCCTCCCAGTGCACGATCTCCGTTTGAGGGAGGTGATTCGTCCACTCTATATGACCATTCCAACAAAAGTGCGTCCAGTTTGAACAGCCGATCTCCTTCGTCTGCTCAAGCGGACTATCCAAAGCAGCCGTTAGTATTCCCCAGCGACAATCGCGACTCGAATCCCATTCGACCTGCGTTCATGTACCAGCAAGAGATGCATAGGAAGGAGCCGTCACCTCCTCCGGGACCTTACTCGCAAACTAGTCCTAGTCCACCTTCGCATTCTAGCCAGGGCACTCTCCAAGACCCAATGGCGTACCGCCCAACCGCCGCCTCGGCCACTCAGGCACCCTACCAAGGGTACCCGCAGGGCCAACCGGGCCAACCAGGCCAGCAGAGTCAGCAGCAGCACAGACCACAACAGGCATACGGTGTGCAGTCTAGCTCTGGAACAACTTCTTACTCATATCCCCGGTCGTTTAGATCCCAATCCCCTCAGTATTCTCCTCAGAACTCTCAAATTCAACTCCCCAACCAATACCCTCCATCTCAGGCTATGCCGCAACCTCCATCTCAGTCTGTACCTCAGCCGACACATTCTCCCCAGGTACCACAGATACCACAGGTACCCCAGGCGCAGGCACAAACGGTGCAACAGATGCCGCCTGTGCCTCAGGGATACGCTGGTCAGGGATACAGTGGTCAAGGGTACGGGCATGAAAGATCAAGTGTAGCATCTACGGCCACCTACGACGGAGACCGCACTTCAATGGCTTCCGTCCAGAGTGGTGCATCCTCAGTGTCATTATCGCAGGGCCCTCTGTACATGACGGTCCCTCAAAATGCCGCTCTTCAGCAGCACCAGAGCTACGAGTTATCTAGAGATAGCGTACACTCTAACGTTTCGAACGTGTCTAATGTGTCTAATGTGTCCAATGCGTCGCAGCACTCTGGCTCTGCTTCACATACATCCATTGGAGTGGGAACAGGGTCTGCATACGTCAAGGAGCTACGAAAGAGAGCTGCCGAAGTGGTCAGCGACGTCCCCCCAAAGGTATGGGGACTGCCATTAGGAATTGCTGGCAAGACCGGGTCCTCGTACACTGCGCTGGCTCCTTCTAAAGGATACCTGCGTAAAGCCATGGACATTCGACATACCCATCTTGCTCCTAGACTGCTGGCCAGTGAAGTAGAAGACGATGATGAGGACCTCCCAGCCAGCCCGGCCGAACGATTGGGTGGAGGTCCTATCATTGGAGGAGCAGGTTCTGCCAACGCTAGTACTGGTGCTAGTGGCGGTAGTCGCTCGACTCCTGCTGAGCAGGCGTCTATCAAGTCCACCTCTAGCTCGGTCAATCTGAAAGGGGCTTCCAGCAGACCTCGGTCTCCCTCCGAATCGTCTACAAAGAGCGTGGAAGAAGGCATGGGCAAGATCCGACTGTTCGTGGCCAACCCCGACTCTGACGACGATTAGACTGTTTTCTGTTCATATATATAACGACTAATGATGTAGTATGCAATAATGACATTTCCTCTATTACTATCCTTTTCAACTAATGAAATAGTGTGAAATGACGCTTTCTTTACTATAATGAAGTGTATGAAATGACGCTTTCTTTACTATAGTGAAGTGTATGAAATAATGACGTTTCTCTATTACTATACCTTTTGGACTAATGAAGTAGCATGAAATAGACGCTTTCACTATTACTATCCTTTTTCGACTACTGATGTAGTATGAAATGACACTTTCTCTATTACTATACCGTTATTATGACTGCTCCCGGAGCTCTCGTCGAGCTCTTACCTCCCGAAGTGCCCTGGATCCAGCCAAAACTGCCACAGGAGTAAGTGCTGCCAGCATTTTAAGAGTGTCGAAAATGGACGTGCCTACGTAGTATCGTACAAACACCAATTCGTAGCCCACCAGCGACGCAATCAGTCCCAGATGGCCAAAAGGCGACGCCTTGACTGCTTCAGGAAGAGCCTCAAAGTTTCCGGTGACCGAAAACAGCGCCAGCATAATCAGCAGAGCTCCCATGATAGAAGCACAAAACAGCACTGCCATAGGCAAGTCTACCATTTTGGGGGGAGGAGGGAAGATGTGCTCAATCTCAGGTTTGGCCTCCATTCGAGGAGGTCGCTCGTCGCCAGAGCCTTCGCGGTGCTCCACATAGAGCTTGTCCACCACCTTGACCTTTGCTGGCTTACCACCTTCAAAAGATCCTACCAGCAAGTACAATTCCAGTTCGTCAGCACTGGCCAATGCCGATGGCACTGATTTGTGACCAATTGACAACTTTGCGTTACCAGACGACTTGACCGTCGAGGCCGGAATCGAAAAGTGAAGCCCAGTAGCCGGATCTACTAGCTGGGCCACCGTCTGATGAGCTCGCGCTCCCTTGCCGTTGGCCTTGGTCTGGAACGTCAGATCCAGGCTGTAATGCTGAGGCAAGAAGATGGACGCCACCTCGCCAAACGCCTTTTTGTCCTCTCCAGCTCCAGCACCGGAGCGCACAGAGAGTTTGCCATCTACGACCGACCAATCGGCCAGCACAGCAGTAGCCAGTGCAAGAATTGACACGAGCTTCATTGTCGCGATTATGGGAAATGCCACGATTCGGAGATATCAATAGGACTGCGCCGCGCACGCCCTAACCCACGTTTAAGGGGGTCCAAAGAGGAGGTCGCAAACCAGCCCAATTGCACTTAGGGGTTAAAGTATAATGACTGCAATTTGTTTTCCATACCTTTATTTGTATAATTGAAGGGAAATACGCCAGAATTGTGGGTGTTGGACCCTGTTTAGAGAGCGTCGCTTCGAGGAGCACCCTCGGAGCCTCCCGAACCCTAACCCAGCCGTTCCGTTTAAACCATTCGAAGCCAAATCCGAAGGTTGAAATATTTCAGTTTGCCTGTCAAATTGATTAATTGATTGATTGACAAATAGATTGCGATGGCAGCGGAGCAGAGAAAGCTGCTGGAGCAGCTGATGGGCGCAGACGCGCTGGATCCGTACGCAGTTCCCCGTCGGCAGGAGCTGGATTTGTACGACCCCAAGATTTGTAAATCCTTCCTGGTGGACATTTGTGTCCATGATCTGTTTGCAAATACAAAAAGCGACCTGGGCCCGTGTCCCAAGCTACACTTACAGCAGTACAAAATGGAATATCAGGCTCAGAAGGCCCGGGGGAAGGAGTTTGCCGACATTGAGATGGAGCATGAACGTAATCTGGAGAGGCACGTCAAGGAAGTAGACCGGCAAATTGAAGTGGGCATCAACAAGCTCAAAAAGACGCCTGAAGATATTGAGCGCCTTGAGATAATTACCAATGACTTGGAACGAGTCAACACCGAGCTTACTTTGTCGCTGCAGGAAATTGAGCTCTTGGGTCTGCATGGAGAGATTGCAAAGGCATTGTACGAGAACGACCGACTACGAGGCCTTTGGGAGGAAAAATCGTTGAAAGAAAAGGAGATTCGTAATCTTTCTGAAGTGTCTGGGTACTCTGGCACCCAAAAGCTGCAAGTTTGTGTTGGCTGTGGAGGGTTTTTGAGTCGTCTGGACAGTGATCGAAGGCTTGCAGACCATTTTGTAGGCAAGATGCACCGCAGCAATGTCACTTTACGGCAGGCCTATGAGGATATCCGCAACAAGAACGAACAGAGGAGAAATCGCTCCCGGTACTAACCCATTGCACCACCACTAACTTATTTATGACCCTGTCAGACGGAATGACAACATCCGTTTAGATGAATGACAACAGAAGCAGATTAATCTAATGAATTCAATGCGTTATATCATGTCTACAGAATGGGTTATTTCTAACCATGTATCAGAATGGTCTAACCAGAATAGGTCTCCAAGAAAGCCTTGAGCTTTTGAAGTGCAAGATATCGGTGACTGATCTTGTTCTTGATCTCTCCGTCCAGTTCAGCATAGGTCTGATCGTATCCATCAGGCTGGAAGATTGGGTTCCATCCAAACTTGGCTGGCCCTCGGGGCTCTACAATCTTACCAGGATTGACTCCCTGAAAGAGCTGAACAGGCTCATTGGGACCAGGGCAGAAGGCAAACGTGCACACTGCTCGAGCGCTCTTGTCTTCAAACTTGTACAGCATATCCACCAGCCCCTGGCATCCTAGCTTTTCAAGGAACCACTTAATGTAAGGACCGGGCAGTCCTCCCAGAGCCTCAAACTCCAGAGCAGTGTCTTCCACCAGAGCAGGACCATTGAGAATCTTGGCTGCCGTCTGGGCCTTGTGAGTAGAAACCTCCTCAATGGTGCCCTGGATCTCCTCTAGATCCAACTTCTGGTTCTTAAGATGGCCATTGCCCAGAATGTGGTTGACCTCCTCCAGCTTGTTCTTGTTTCCTGTCACAAATACAATCTTATCAGTCATTGTTGTAGTCCTCAAAATTGTAAGCTCGGATGTGCCCTCCGAAGTGCCCTCCGAAATTTCACTTTGGACTCCCGAGCTCAGGTTCGGTGTCAGCCGCACCTCTCGGTCCCCCATCGTCGAACACCTGTTGACACGCAGTCAATCCCAAAGCTATCAAAAGAAGACAGTCCGAGACGCTAACCGTACCAGAGTGAAATAACTACAATGGCGGACGCGACGTCGTACACGCTGGTGCACGAGGTAAGATGATTGAATGATGAAGCGATTTGTAAGGTTGCCCGGTGCTAATGTAGTCCAACTCTGCCGACAAGCCCTCGGTTCAAGAGTTTATGAATCTTTTGGAAAAGGGCCGCGATGAGGTCAAGATTGAAGCAATGCAGCGCATTCTGGTGGCCATTATCAATGGCGACCCCATGCCCCAGCTGCTGATGCACATTATTCGATTTGTTATGCCGTCGAAGAATAAGCAGCTCAAAAAGCTGCTGCATTTCTACTGGGAAGTGTGTCCCAAGCTTGGTCCGGATGGAAAGCTCAAGCAGGAGATGATTTTGGTGTGCAATGCCATCCGTAACGATCTCCAGCATCCTAACGAATATATTCGGGGCGCGACGCTGCGATTCCTCAGCAAGCTGCGGGAGCCAGACTTGCTGGAACCCCTGGTTCCCAGTGTGCGAGCGTGTTTGGATCACCGACACGCCTACGTTCGAAAGAACGCAGTGTTTGCAGTGTACTCGATCTCTCAGACGTCTGAGCACCTCATTCCTGACGCTGCTGACCTGGTTCAGACGTTTTTGGTGGCTGAGACTGACTCTACTTGCAAGCGCAATGCGTTTGTGGCCCTCCAGGCTCTGTCCAGAGACGACGCGTTTGCTTACTTGCAACAGAACTACGCCATGATTGGATCTCTTGATGAGCTTTTGCAGCTGGCATTTTTGGAGTTTATCCGTCGAGATGGCGTGCACCACCCTGAGCTCAGGGCAGACTACCTGTCGCTGGTAGAGACCGTGTTGGAGACTTCAGATTCTAGTACTGTGATTTATGAAGCCGCCAGCACGTTGACAGGACTGTCGGGAGACCCTGCCGTGGTGCGCAATGCTGCCCTCCGATTTGTGGAACTGGCCACCAAGGAGAGCGACAACAATATCAAGCTCATTGTCCTGGAGCGGGTGGACAGTCTGCGAATCAAAAACCCTGGCGTTCTGGAGGATCTTACCATGAGCATTCTGTATGTACTTTCTAGCCCTGATCTGGACGTTCGTCGCAAGGCCCTGGACATTGCCCTGAGCATGGTGTCGGGCAAGAACGTGGACGACGTTGTCAAGCTGCTCAAGAAGGAGCTGACCAAGACTGTTCACGGATCCACCTCTAGCGCTCCCGGCACTGGTGATGATAAGAGCAAGGAATACCGCCAGATGCTCATTCATGCCATTCACACCTGCGCCATTCGGTTCACCGAGGTGGCCGCTTCGGTGGTGGACCTGCTGCTGGACTTTTTGGGCGAGTTCAACTCTGCTTCGGCCGTAGACGTGATTGCGTTTGTCAAGGAGGTGGCCGAGACATACCCCGAGCTGCGGGATCGCATTCTCAAGCGTCTCATCTCTGCTCTCAAGGGAGTGCACGGTTCCACAGTGTACCGGGACGCTCTGTGGGTTCTGGGAGAGTACTGCACTACCGAGGATGAGATCCAGGAGACTTGGGTGCACATCCGAAAGGCCATTGGCGAGATGCCCATTCTGGCTACCGAACAAAAGAAGGACGAAAAGGACGACGAAAAAGACGACGAAGACAAGGAGGACCAGCCTGCTGCTGCTAAGGAGAAGCACAAGGGACCTAAGATTCTGGCAGACGGAACTTATGCGTCTGAGACTGCCTTTTCCACCACTGCCAAGGCTTCCTCGGCTCTGGGAGACGACACTAGACCGCCTCTTCGGGCTCTCATTCTCAACGGGTCGTACTTTATTGGCGGAGTGCTGGCCAACACTGTCACCAAGTTGGCTCTGCGCTACAGCCGGCTGGCAACTAACGAGTCCCATAAGAATGCTCTGCGAGCTGAGGCACTGCTAATCATGACTTCGATTCTGCGGGTAGGCCAATCGGACATTGTGCCGTCCAAGATAGATGAGGACTCTGCCGACCGTATCTTCCTTTGTATCCGTACTCTTGTGGAGGGAAACCAGAAGATTGAGGATGCGTTCCTCGAGGACTCGCGAGCTGCTTACCGTGACACTGTAGAGACTAAGCAGCGCAAGAAAGCCAAGGCCAATGCTGACGAAAAGCTGCGAAACGCTACCCAGGTCGACACTCCCATCAAATTCCGACAGTTGGCCCGAGTGGAGGGCGACAACAGTACAACTGACGAGCTGGAAGAGGACCTTGCCATTGCTGCGTCTGCGGGTGGAGACGGATCCGACTCTATTACTTCTCGTCTGCAGCGTATTGTTCAGCTCACTGGATTCTCAGACCCAGTATATGCTGAGGCATACGTTATGGTCCATCAGTTTGACATTGTTCTGGATGTGCTGCTGTTCAACCAGACCAGCGAGACTCTGCAGAATCTGAGCGTGGAGTTTGCTACTCTGGGAGACCTCAAGGTGGTGGAGCGACCAACCACTCAGAACGTTGGCCCACAGTCGTTCCACTCGGTGCAGACCACTATCAAGGTTTCTTCTGCCGATGCCGGAGTGATCTTTGGAAACATTGTGTACGAGGGCCATTCTGCGAGCGTCAACAACATAGTAATTCTCAACGATGTGCATATCGACATTATGGACTACATTAAGCCTGGCGACTGCTCCGAGTCTGACTTCCGAACAATGTGGACCGAGTTTGAGTGGGAGAACAAGGTGAACATTTCCGTGACATGGAAGTCGCTCAAGGGCTTCCTCATGTACCTGCTCAAGAACACTAACATGACCTGTCTGACCCAGGGAGCGCTGACTTCGTCGGACGAAGACGACTGCCAGTTCCTGAGCGCAAACTTGCATGCCCGGTCCTCGTTTGGCGAGGATGCCCTAGCCAACCTGTCCATTGAAAAGGACTCGAATGGTAAGATTACTGGCCATGTGCGAATTCGTTCCAAGGGCCAGGGTCTGGCTCTTTCGCTCGGTGACCGCTTTGCCGAGTTGCAGAGGAACCCCAAGCCCATTGTCTAATTATTCCATAGTTCATCCACTACTTCACTACTACTACTGCTACTACTATCGCTACTACTATCGCTACTACTATCGCTACTACTACTATCTCCAATATTCACGCTACTACTCCACACATCTGTCCATTCTCCTTTTCCAGTCTATAGGTTGTCGACTGAACGCTTTCTTTCTTTGCTTTCTCCATACCTACCTTCTCTATACATCCTTTCCATACCTCCTTTCCGTACCTCCTACATACCTACCTTCTCCATACTACCTCCTTTCCCCCGAAGTACATACCTGCCTTCTTTCCCCTAAAGATAAACCTAAGGACACTTCAGAATCACTCGCTCTGCTCGTGATTCTTATTGTCTCATTTCCCCGGACCGTTGCGAATGCGCGGCGGGCGCGGCTCATGCATCGGCCCATGTGAGACACTCTTGCCCTGTGACGATAAAGTGGCAGGGCGATAAGATTCCTGGACGTTTGATGCCAGCCACAAAAGGGTTTTAGATGGTTTTGCTGGCTAGATAGTGAGCTGTGAGGTAACTTGTATTTACGAACATTCGTGGGGCCGATTTTAGTGGTTTCTGGTTGAGCTGTTCCGTCATTGTAGACGATTCGGAAGGTCCAAGCCTTTGTTCAGCAATCAAATATCTTTGTTCTTTCTTGACCTTATCTGTCCTTTCTTGCGTCCATTTTTGCATCCTTTTTGCGCTGGTTATTTGTCTCTCGCTATTTGTATTCGTAGGTGGCAAGATGAGCATCATAGAGCGGTTGACGATGGAGCTATTGGCGGTGGTGATCGAGATGCTCGACACTCCTTCGCTGCTGAGCCTGCAACAGGCATGTCGGGCACTGCGGTTTCTGTGTGCAGAACGGTTATGGGGAGGTTTAGAGCTCAATTTTGCATCTGACCAGCGGTCCCCGTTGGTGAGGGAAGAGCGGTGGGCTAGACACTTTACGGGACGAAAGGGAGACTCGGAGAAGCAGCCATGGATGGTCATTAACGGTCCGGATATTGAATTGTTCTTGGATGCCTATAAGCAGGGACTGTTAGGTCCGGTGCTTAGTGCAGTCAGGACTATTAACGTAGTAGAATCAGTAGAAGGTTATGTCCGGAACCGGCTGGCCATCCAGGAGTGCTCGGGAGACAATCCCAAACGGTTCTCGCTGACCCAGCTGCTAGTATTGGAGCCTGCACACCTGCCTCGGCTGGAACTGATAAGGGTTTCGTCTTCTCTACAGGAGTCGGGGCCATGTATGGACTTGCTGAGCCGGTTTCCTCGGGTCGAAAAGTACATTTGGTCTACAAGATCCAGCGGAGGTTGGTGTCCGCAATATGAGATTGGTGCCATTATGGAGACCACGTCGCTGTCTTTGGCCATTGACCAAGCTAGCCCTGGTAACATAGAAACCGCTGGCAAGGCGCTGTCTAGTTTTTCAGCGCTGATTCCACAGCTAAAGTCATTACAGTTGGCAGGCAGAGACATGGAACGGTGTGTTCTGAACGCAAACCAGGTTCGAGACCTGCTCCAGGGAGCTCAGAGACTGAGGCAGTTGACCCTAGCCAGGGTGGAAGTTCACAATCCTGAGCGCATAGAATGGGTTCCTAGCAGTGTTTTCAGGCTCCAGATTATAGCTCGCGCCGATAGGAGAGGCGAAGATGTTCCCAGACCCCCAGTAGTAGACTGTCCAGGAGTCAAGTCGCTGTACGTGAACTTGGCATCTGGAAGGGATAGTGCCAATTTACAATCTCTGCAATTCCACAATTTGGTTAGCCTATTCTACGTGGCCCCAAAGCGTGACAATGACCTGCATTACGATGTGTCCTTGTTCAGAAGCAATCCCCAGCTCAAGCGAGTGGTATACTCATGTTCTACACTTGAGGGCCTTGAAGCGTTAGGAAGAAGCTGCGGATCTAGTCTCGAGGTCCTTTCTCTACAGCAGCCAAAGACTCGCACGGGAGAAATTCTCCTCTATGACATTGATGCCATGGCCCAGCTCGCGGCCGCCTGCACTAAGCTGAGATTTTTAGAGGTTCGGGTGTGTTCCCGCAAGATGCTCAATCCATTACGAACTTTAAAGGAATTCATCTCCAGATGCGATAGTTTGCAGGAGGTGGTTGTGGTTTCCACCGGTCGATTCAACGTCAAGGATTTCAATTACATGGACATTAACTCTGTCAACGATGGCTTCTGCCACCATTATCTAGGGCCTACTCGCGACATCTTTGTGTACCGAGTAGACCTGCAAGGGTTTAAACAGCGGTGGTGCAAGCACTGACAACTATTTATTCTTTATTTATTGGACTTAGGCTATTTATTTGTTTTTCTTCTTCTTGTTGTTATTGTTATTAACAGTTTTCAATTTGCTATTTACACTACCATCGGTTAGGGAACTTTTCGGCATCGCTCTTGAACAAAATGCCATATGCCGACAACAGAGTTCGGGCATCAGGATCAATCTGAGCAGTGGTGTGAACGGTCACGTCGAATCCAAATGTCTTGGGCCACAGCTCCAGGTTACCCTCAATCTCGGGGAACAGTCGTACATCCTCGGCCGACACTCCAAATGAAATATTACCATTGCGGTCTCCAGAAGCATTGGACACTCCCTGCCAGGTCTTTGATCGTGGCAGCACCACCTCAGTCAATGTGTACAAGAATTGGTTCATGGGTCGTCCTGTGACAGTAATCTTAGCTCCAATGGGCATTCCTGGACGCAAGTTCCAGGTAGGAACGTTGGTCTTTGCGTATACCTTCTTTGGCTTCTGGCCAGTAATCTGTTGCAGCTGCAGCATTGCAGGAATGACCATGTCGGGGTTGAGTTTGGCTTCAGTAGCAAACAGGTTAAGAGAAATAGCCTTAATTTCGGGAACGTTGGTCCAGTCTCGAGGCTTGATATCCTTTGTAGCGGCAGACTGTCCTCGTGGGGGCTTGGGGGGTCGGTTCATGTGGAATGGAGAAGTACCGTCCCAAGGTCTGTCCTTGATACCAGAACGTCCTTCGTGGCCATGGGAGTAGCCAATAAGCAGCATATCTTGTTGAATAGTAGAATAGTGGTGGTCCCGCACTCGATCAGGGGCCGTTTCCTGAGGCTTGAATCCCGTCGACTGCACTGAAGACTTTGGCAGTAGCAGCTGTCGATATCTCTGCGACACTTGGGCATTGCGGAATCGAACAGTGTGATGCACAGGATGCTTGATAGACACTCCGACCTTGCCCGCGGCCGATGCCGTAGAGTGAAACGCCCGGACCGCACTTCCACGCATCTCTGACTTCGTTAACCTTTTTTCAAAACTGTCGTTCGAGATTTCCCAATTTTTCACTTCCCCGGTCACCCACCAAACTATACACCCCAGCCGTACTCATCTTCAATCTGGGTTCAATTCTGGCCTGGCACGCATTTTGACCGCGGTGAAGGAAGATGCGGTTTTCTGCTCATAGATCAGGGCTAAGTGATGGAGAGGATGAAGCATATGACTCGCTGTGGAGTGATTCCGAAGAGGACGAGTTTCCTGTGAACCCCAGCGATTCGGAAGAGACTCCCGAAAGCGATGACGACGATGTTGATACACCTCCTGCAAGTGAAAAAGCAGAAAATGACAATAATGAGAAGAGCAGATTCTCAATAGACAGCTTTTCACAGGAGTCGGAGGCGTACGCGCGAAATCGCCAGAGCTTGTTGGCTCATTCGTCGCCTGTCGGCCATGTCTCCCGTAGCATGGGACCAAAGTCATCTCCAGTGATTACTACCAAACGCCGAATGAGTGCTGATCTCGAAGAGCTACAGAATGTCATGAATAGAATGACTCTGTCGCATTCCCAGCGCTATCAACAAATGATGTCGCAGGAGAGCGATTACGTCCACGACCAGATTGAGCATATTAAAACTAATGAGAAAAAGGACCTGGGACAAATACAAAATCGCATTAAACAAATGACGGAGCGTAGGCGAAGTTTAATCTTAGACTGGCGTAGAGAGGAGGAAAGAAAAGAGCGAGAGCGCAGGGAACGAGAGGAAGCAATTCGACTAGAAGAGGAACGTAAACGACTAGAAGAGCAGCGGCGGCTGGAACAGATCGAAGCCGAAGAACGACGGCGTGAAGAAGAAAAACGCGAGGCAGAGAGAAAGCGGTTAGAAGAAGAACAGAAGGCTGCCGAAGCCAAAGAAAAGGCTAAACAGGAAGCCATTGCCAGGGCTAAAAAGGAGGCCGAAGTCCAGGCTGCAGAAAAGGCAAAGGCCGAAGAGGAGGCCCGCAACTCTTCGGCTTTTACTGACTTTAAGCAGATTGAAGCTGAGTTTGCTCGATACAAGTCTAAGATTGCTGATATCAAGGCCAATGTTCTGGGTCCAGTCAGTGCTGACAAGACCCTGAAACGGTACTGCTTTGACGCTAAGCGTAAGATTAAGCCCAAATTAGGACAACTTACCCACTCACAATCGCATCTAGATCAACTCCAAGCATCTCTGAACCAAGTACTTGACGATGCAAAAAGTTACAATAATCTCGCATACCAATGGCTCATGAACTTTTTCTGTAAAGCAGTGGTGTCACAGGCAGAAACAGAAGCCACCGTTGCTCCTCAGGCTGCGCTCCCGTTGGCCTTATTTACCTTAAACACTGTCATTGCACATCCTGAAATGAAAGAGTTTTTAATGGCCCGATTCATCAAAAAGTGCCCGCATATCATTGGATACGCATCCACAGTCGAAACTGAAGAAGGACGTATCCGAATGGGATGGAAACGTAGCAGTGATGGCAAATGGGAAGAAGACTCTCAGTACAGTGAGCGTATTGCTGGAATGGTGTCAGTGTGGGCAGCATTAACCCAGATTAACATTCCGTCCAATCCAATCCCCATGAACGATGCTTGGGTCTTCCTAGCCCGCCAACTGAACAAGGATCCAAAGTTGACCATTAATTCTGACTTTAGTGCTGTAGGAGCGTGGTGGGATGTTTCTGCCCAGCGGTTCCTGGACACTTATGGCAAGCAGGGAACAAAGTTATTGACCTTAGTATGGGACGAGTGGACTAATGCTCATCGAGACAAGAGGTTCCCTGCCGCGGCCAGACTACGCATTCTCGGAGAGGAATGGATCAAGAATGGTGTAGCCAACCAAGGCTTAAAGCCAATGGAACGTTAGGGGCCATAGACATTGATTAATTGCATTCTATAATAAATGCTCCGTTCTATACAGTTCATTTACGAAGCAGCTTATATGCAATAGATAAAATAATTATGAATCGCATACCCAAGGTCAGCAGCACTCCTCGGCGAACGTAGACAAAATAGCCATCGAGAAGCTTTGACACTAGGTCCATATTACCTCCGCTGTAGCCCTGGACGCTGGAACGCTTGATTGCTTCACGACGCTTCTTCTTGAGTCGGTATGAAAGCAGATGGATGATAAGTTTGCTATCCCAATGGGTCATTGTAGGATACCTGAACCTGTCTACACCCATGCCAGGGCCCATGAGCTCGAAGAAATCAGTCATATATCCAAGTGTAAGTCCCCATAGCCGATAGGGAGGCTTTGTAACCTGATGAGCATGCGATGAATCGTAAATTAACCTGTCTGGAGACGGATTGAGCACAATTGCTTGAAACTGCATCTTTCCCAAAAACGCACTGATAGTCTGGCTGAGCCAGCTCGGCAGAAACGTCTCTAAGCCCAGTCGGTTGCCTACACTAGCGTACTCAGCACACCGATTTCGTTCATCAACAACATCCTTGATAGGATGCCAAAAAGCAGTAGCAATCTCGGTGGGTTGAGGAACGACCTGTGCGTCTGGATTTGTGAGGACAAACACAAACGGGCATAATGTCATGATACTGCTACAGTCAGAACCGGAACAACAATAGGTTTAGTGTCCAGGACAACCATTTAATACTTACACTCGCGTGCCCCATTGAACCTTCACCAAGAACTGGTCCAATGGGCCTATGCACACTCCGTCTTTGATGAGGTCCACTCCGACCTCCTCGGAGGTCTCCCGAATGGCAGCGTCGAGATCAGACTTGTCCTCGGGATCTCGTCTACCTCCAGGCAGAGCAATATGAGACGACCAGCGATCTCGCTCGCTAGCAGCACGTTTGATAAACAGGATTTCAGGGCTGTCGGTTGCATCCAGCTGCTTGATCTGGGCCAGCACCTGCTGAGCCGAGCCCGATCGCAGCTTACGGCCTGGATACCGGATCACTACAGCCACTGAGGATCGTCGAGTCACCCCAGGGTGCTCAACATGAACCTCCTGAAAGGTACTGACGTGAGCGAGCGCGTCGTAAACAGACATTGATTGCACAACAAATAAACAACCTGCTCGAACTCGGCCCAACGAAGCCGAGAAATGACTTTGAGAGCTTCGGGTGCGGGGGAATATAGCCGTTCTGAAAAAGGGATGACCGTGATCTCCCGGCATTTGAAAGACACTTGAAAAGACTTGTAAGTTCAAACGGTGGCGATGGAATACGACAGACAGAATCGTCCACAAGTTGTAGGCCCCGAGACGCCACTGGCGCCATACCCCGTCCGGCTCGAGTCGTGGGTCATTGGAGGATTTGGTCGAGGGTCTGCCGAGCTGGGCATCCCAACCGCCAACATCCCTCAAGAGTCATTCGACTCGGTTGCGGGCCAGATCCAGAACACGGGCATCTACTTTGGATACGCCAAAGTGGGAAAGGGAGACAATTCTATCGAGATCCCCGAGTCCACTCGAAAGGTCGACTATACTTTTGGTTCGGATCTGTGTACCGAGGATGAACGGGTATACCCCATGGTCATGAGCGTGGGATGGAATCCATTCTACGGCAATGACAGAAAGTCTGCGGTAAGTATTTGCGCAATTGTCGCCAGCTGACCTGTCGCAATCTGGGTACCCGATTACTAACAATAGGAAATTCACATTATTCACCAATACAAGCGTCCATTCTACGGAGCCAAACTCAAGGTTATGCTCCTTGGCTACATTCGCCCCGAGCTCAACTACATTTCCAAAGAAGCATTAATAGAGGATATTAAGACTGACGTTCAAGTGGCACTCAATTCGCTGCAACGACCAGACTACGAAAAGCACGAGAAGGATGAGTTTTGGGCGGATAATTAGACCCTAAGCCTAGACTGTGTCTTCCCCCACGTGTCGGTTGTTAGCCGGGGCAAAGAACCCAACATTTATGGCAAGCATAGAAATAGAGCATAATTATTCCGACTGACAGCACACAACACTCCATATGTCCATATTCTATTCAAACAAAAACAATTCTACATTGTCATCACCTCTACAATTCAATAGCTCATGGCCTAAAGTTAATATATTAACCGGTCCCCCTTAGGAATTATTATTCAACATTACTGTTAACCGTATCGGGTGGCTCTGACCCGGCCCCTCCGGTGTTATAGGGTTGCTCCGGTCCGACGTGTATATATATGAAGCCCTTCCCCGGAAACTGCTCCTCGAAAACAAATCACATCAGATTATCAAAAATGTCGAACTCTCTCGAATCCCTGAAGTCCACTGGAACTGTCATTGTCACCGACACTGGTGAGTTTGAGTCCATTGCCAAGTACAAGCCCCAGGACGCCACCACCAACCCCTCCCTGATCCTGGCCGCTTCCAAGAAGCCCGAGTACGCTGCCTTGGTGGACGCTGCTGCTAAGGCCGCCACCGGAGCCAATGCTAAGGAGAAGGCTTCCAACGCTCTGGACATTCTGCTGGTCGAGTTTGGAACCAAGATTCTCGAGATTGTGCCCGGCCGTGTGTCTACTGAGGTGGACGCCCGTCTGTCTTTCGACAAGGATGCCACCATCAAGAAGGCTCTTCACATTATCGAGCTGTACAAGCAGAAGGGTATCTCCAAGGACCGAGTGCTCATCAAGATTGCTTCCACCTGGGAGGGAATCCAGGCTGCTGCTGAGCTTGAGGCCAAGTACGGTATCCACTGTAACCTGACCCTGCTGTTCTCGTTTGTGCAGGCTGTGACTGCCGCCGAGGCCAAGGCTACTCTGATCTCTCCTTTCGTGGGACGAATTCTCGACTGGTACAAGAAGTCCACCGGTAAGACCTACGAGTCTTCCGAGGACCCCGGTGTGCACTCCGTCAAGGCCATCTACAACTACTACAAGAAGTTCGGCTACGACACCATTGTCATGGGAGCTTCTTTCCGAAACACTGGAGAGATCAAGGAGCTTGCTGGTGTCGACTTCCTGACCGTGTCTCCTGCTCTGCTTGAGGAGCTGGTCAACTCCACCGAGGAGGTGCCCAAGAAGCTCGAGAAGTCCCAGGCTGCTTCTCTGGACCTCCAGAAGGTTTCGTACATTAACGACGAGGCCAAGTTCCGATTCGAGCTTAACGAGGACCAGATGGCCACCGAGAAGCTGTCGGAGGGTATCCGAAAGTTTGCTGCTGATGCCGTGACCATGCTGGAGGAGCTGGAGAAGCGTGTGGCCTAAGTATGAGGAATTTATGTAATTGACACGTAGTTAGATGAAAAGGTCAAAGGCACATTATACTGAAGGAGGATCGTAAGATCCGACTGAAGTTTCGTAGTAGGGGCTGAAGGTAACTGATGATCGTAAGATCCGAGGCTTCGTAGGATCCTAAAGGCTGCACATTATACGGTGGTTTGCACATTGTAAGGTAGTTCGACATTATAAGGTAGTTTGTTAAGATATAAGATGTATAGTACACTTGTTCCACGCTCAATCCTGTCCCTCTATACTAATTGTATTGCCA
Organism: Blastobotrys raffinosifermentans; assembly: GCA_003705705.2. Classification (NCBI taxonomy): domain Eukaryota; kingdom Fungi; phylum Ascomycota; class Dipodascomycetes; order Dipodascales; family Trichomonascaceae; genus Blastobotrys; species Blastobotrys raffinosifermentans. The sequence continues at coordinate 20,448 of PPJH02000081.1, read as the reverse complement.
TACGTACCTGTCTGTTAGTTGACCGTATAGCAATTCTCTACATCCAGTCGCAACTAACCGAATCATACTCAGATTGTTAGAGATGTGAAACGTTGCAAAACTTCGGTTAGTCTCTTTGACGCCGGATATGGTTATGATTTGCCTATCTGCAGGTACAAACGGTTGCGGCTAAGAATCTCGAGACTCATTTCTATTGACTTCCTTGAAAGTCGTCCCTTGAAAGTCTTCCCTTGAAAGGACTGGTGGACGAATTCATGGCAGCACTGCTACATCCATATACAAATTTACAATCAATCACGTCTGACAATAGCATTCGTGTTGATCATAGCAGTACAAGTACCGTAAAGCACCCTATAGCCTATTATAACGACAAAAAAGAAAGATTTATCTAAGGCAGTGATGATTGAAAGCTATGCTCTATCCGTATGTTACATAACCGATAGTTTTACTGCCCTTAATTTAAACGGACTGGGCCAGCTTCTCAGCCTTGGCGACGGCCTCCTCGACGGTTCCAACCATGTAGAAAGCGTTCTCAGGAAGGTCATCGTGCTTTCCGTCAAGAATCTCTCGGAAAGATCGAATAGTGTCCTTAAGAGACACCAGACGTCCCTCAATACCAGTGAAAACCTCGGCCACAGCGAAGGGCTGGGACAGGAATCGCTGGATCTTTCGGGCACGCTCCACAGTCAGCTTGTCAGCCTCGGACAACTCATCCATACCAAGAATGGCAATGATATCCTGAAGAGACTTGTAAGCCTGCAGGGTCTGCTGGACACCCATGGCAACGTCGTAGTGCTCACGTCCGACAATGGAGGCATCCAGAAGTCGGGACTTGGATCCCAGAGGGTCCACGGCAGGGTAGATACCCAGCTCGGAAATGGATCGGGACAACTCAGTGGTGGCATCCAAATGGGCGAAGGTGGTGGCAGGGGCAGGATCGGTCAAATCATCAGCGGGCACGTACACGGCCTGCACGGAGGTGACGGATCCCTTCTGGGTGGTGGTAATTCGCTCCTGAAGACCACCCATATCGGTGGCCAGAGTAGGCTGGTAACCCACAGCAGAGGGGATACGACCCAGCAGAGCAGACACCTCGGAACCGGCCTGGGTGAATCGGAAAATGTTGTCAACGAACAGCAACACATCCTGACCCTCCTCGTCTCGGAAGTACTCGGCAATGGTCAGACCAGTCAGGGCCACTCGGGCACGAGCTCCAGGGGGCTCGTTCATCTGTCCGAACACCAGAGACACCTTAGAGTCTCCGTCGGGCTGGATGACTCCGGTCTCCATCATTTCGTGGTACAGATCGTTACCCTCACGAGTTCGCTCTCCCACACCAGTGAAGACGGAGAAACCTCCGTGGGCCTTGGCAATGTTGTTGATAAGCTCCTGAATGAACACAGTCTTACCGACACCGGCACCACCGAACAGACCAATCTTACCTCCTCGGGCGTAAGGGGCCAGCAGGTCCACAACCTTGATACCGGTCTCCAGAACCTCGGCGGCAGTAGACTGGTCAGTGTAAGTAGGGGGCTCAGTGTGAATGGGTCGGAACTTGTCAGCCTTGACGGGTCCACGCTCGTCAATGGGCTCTCCGAGAACGTTCAGGATACGTCCCAGGGTTCCACGTCCGACAGGAATGGTGATGGGAGCACCAGTGTCCTTGACGGGGGTTCCTCGGACAAGACCCTCAGTACCGTCCATAGCAATGGTTCGCACAGTGTTCTCTCCCAGGTGCTGGGACACCTCGAGCACCAGCTTGGATCCATCAGGCTTCTGAATCTCCAGAGCGTTGAGAATGGCGGGCAGGTTCTCCTGCTCAAACTGCACGTCCTGTTTAGTTAGTATCAATCAATAAAAATGGGATTTTTCACGCCGCATTCGGGGCCCCCATTGGTTGGACCAATCAGCACCCGTGGTTCCCCACCGCCGCACTCGTCGGCCCCCGGGCCTCGGCCAATCAGGGGTCAGTATTGCATCTAAAATGAACAAGACCTCAAGTACAACAGCAGTGAATTGGGGCCCGGTTTGGTTCAACGAGGGGCCAATGCGGTCGCGAATATGCCTAGTCTAGCTTGGAATCACTAGTACTTACAACAACGGCACCAATGACAGTGCTATAGTTAGTATACCAATTTTCTCGAAAAAAAAACAACACACAAGGACGTTCAAGCGCGTACAATTAGCAGCAACTACACTCCATTTAATCAAACGTGGCGAATTCTGTTGATAATGGTGATGTTGTTGTTGTTCGTCATACACCCTCAAGCATCTTAAACCTAAAAGAAAAAAACTTACCTGATCTTTCCGTTGGCAGCAGCAGCAGTAGCCATAGTTCGAGGCAAGTTCATGTTGAACAGGCGGTTGTTAGCCCGAGCCACGCGGAAGGCTCCACGGGACAGGCGAGGAATGAGGCGAGGGACAACCATTGCGCTTGTCGAAAGCTCTCAGCAACACAGGAAACTTTGAGCGGTAGAGAAAAAGGAAGAGGAGGCCAATGGGAGAAAACTATGTGCAAAATATTTCCCGTGTACTTTTGGGCACGCGGCTGCTTGGGAGGTCAAGAGCCATTTTGGCCCATTGGCCAATCAGCGTCGCCGTTGGGGGTCCGGGGGGCTCCGAGGCGCGCCGCAATATGTGAGGCCCGAGCCGCTACTCGCGGGGCGCACTCCTGGACCCAAACCTAACTCCATCAAACCCTGCGCTCAACTCGTCAGAAATGGTATTTATGTAAACTGTATGTTTACTTCAACTGATACGGATCAATTGCATGTATTTTTGTGCCTAAAAGGCTAAAAACTACCCATTTACGTGTCCTCCCCAACTGGTCCGGTGAAATTTCAACTGTCTCACGTCACCCTCGAAGCCACATCATTCTTGTCTGGGGAAACCAACAAGTAAAAGAGAAACTTGAACAAATTTGTCCAACTTTGAGTAGTTGAAAAGTTTGTCAAAGCATTTGAATAAAAACAATGGCCCTTGGAGCGCGGGTCAAGTCGGTAGTGTCTGGAGACACTATAGTGTTAGCATCAAAGGATGGCAAGGAGCGCACCTTGTCCCTGGCGTACGTTTCGGCACCAAGACTGGCATCAGGAGAACCGTATGGTTTCGAGGCTCGTGAAGCGCTGCGAACGCTGCTGGTAGGCAAGCCTGTACAGTTTAGAGTCATCTACGAGATCAATGGCCGAGAGTATGGTGATGTGTCTGCGCCAGTGTTCAAGTCGTTGGTGGAAAAGGCTCTAGGTGACGGAACTGTTCGTCTGCGAGACGACGCTGCCTCAAAGGCCGAGTACGATACGTATGAGGGCCGACTTGAAGAAGCCGCCACAAAGGCTCAGAAGAGTGGTCTGGGGGTCAATTCCAATGTTGCCGCTATTACTCCTCTGTCGTCGGTCCCTCAGGGGCTCTTTGGCAATGGAAAGGAGTATCAGGCCATTGTGGAGCGAGTGATTGCCGGAGACCGTCTCCAGGTAAGAGTGTTGGTTGACAAGACTAGTCACTATGTTGGCCCTGCTCTGATTGCTGGTATCCGGGCTCCTCGGTCGTCCACCCCTACTGAAGCCGGAGAGCCTTATGGGGACACTTCGCAGTCGTTTGTAGAGGCCAGGCTCTTGCAGCGATCCATTGGGGTCAAGTTTGTGCAGCCATCCAAGACTGGAGTGCCAATTACTTCGGTATCTCACCCTGCTGGTGACATTGCCCAGCTCATCTTGTCCAGCGGACTTGCCAACGTAGCTGATTGGCAGAGCCAGTACCTTGGTGCTCAGAGCATGAGTGGGCTGAGAGCTGCCGAGCGCAAGGGTCGTGATGCAAAGCTGGGTCTGTGGAAGGACTCTACTGCTCCGTCTACCGGCAACTCCTCGGCTGGCGGAGACAAAAAGTTTGAAGCAATTGTTGCTCGAGTGGTTTCTTCTGATACTTTTGTACTGAGACTGCCCTCAGGCCAAGAGCGAACCGTGCAGTTGGCATCTGTTAGAGCTCCTCGAAAGAATGAGCCCTCTCAAGCTCCCTACGTTGGAGCTGCAAAGGAGTTTGCCCGTTCAAAATACATTGCAAAGAAGGTAGATGTCACCGTAGAGGCCGTCCGTCCCAAGAGCGAGCAGTTTGAAGAGCGTCAGCTGGTGTCTATGGACCTGAATGGAAAGAACATTGCTTTGGCCATCGTGGATGCTGGTTATGCTACCGTCATCCGTCACCGTAAGGACGATCTCGATCGATCCCCCATCTGGGACGAGCTGTTGGAGAAGGAGTCTGCTGCCATTGCTGCAGGCAAGGGAATTCATTCAAAGAAGGCCCCTCCTATTGACCGAATTGTCGATGCCTCTGAGAACGTGACCAAGGCTAGAGGTTTCTTCACCTCTCTGGAGCGACAGAGTCGCATCCCCGCCGTCGTTGACCACGTTTCTTCTGGAGGACGATTGCGACTCAATGTCCCCAGAGAGAACTGTGTGCTCACCTTGGTGCTGTCTGGAGTTCGAGTTCCTCGACCCAATGAGCCTTTTGGTGACAAGGCCCTGGATTTTGTTTCTCGTCGCCTTCTCCAGAGAGATGTCCAGTTCAACGTCATCTCCGTCGATAAGACTGGTGGATTCATTGGCCATGTCTTCCTGCCTGGAAAGAACAGCCCTCTTTCCCTGGCTCTCGCTGCCGAGGGTCTTGCTGAGCTCCACGAGTACTCTTCCCAGCAATCTGGATACTACCAGCAGCTGCTTGACGCCGAGAAGAGCGCCCAGGACGCTAAGAAGGGCATTTGGGAGAACTATGTTCCAGAGGAGGCCGAAGAAGAAGTTGCTCCTGCTGCCACAGCTTCTAGTAAAGATGCCGAGTCTGCCCCAGCTCCTTCCAGAAACTACATTGACATTACCGTCACTGACGTGTCTCCTAGCGGAACCGTCTCTTACAGACCTTCTGCCAACGAAGCTCAGTTTGCAAAGATCTCTGCCGACCTCACCTCCTTCAACAACTCGGCAACCAACAGCACCCAGTTTGCATTCAAGAATGGCATCAAGCGTGGTGAGCTGGTAACTGCTAATGTAGGTTCCTCTTACTACAGAGCCAAGGTTCTGTCTTTTGAAAAGCCTGACAAGTACACTATCCAATTGCTGGACGTTGGCACCATTAAGAATGTGTCTTCAAAGACCTTGCGGCCACTGCCCAGCCAGTTCTCCAGTACCGCTGCTCTAGCCAAATCTGCAAACCTTTCGTTCATTCAATACCCACCAAAGTCTTACATGGACGACTATGTAGCATACCTGGACTCAATTGTCAAGGACAAGAAGCTTGTTGCCAATGTCGACTCTCCTGCCTCTGTCAATCCTCCTTCCATCACCATTTACACTGCAAACTCTCAGGGACCTGAGGACTCGGTCAACAGTGCTCTAATTAACGAAGGATACGCTTTTGTCAAGCAGTCTCTGGCTCCCTTCGAAAAGTCTCCTGCTTTCAAGAGTGTTCTTGATGCCCTCAAGGAAATGGAATCTGGCGCTAAGGCAGACCGAATTGGTGTGTGGGAGTACGGAGATCCAAGAGATTTGGAGGAGTAAGCAAATTGCAAGTAATGAATTACGTATTTAAGTACGATTGCGTCTTTTCTAGTCATTAATTCGTAAACCCTATTCAAGGAAGATCGTATGTCATGAACTTGTACATGGGCCACCTGCCCAGGAGGATAGGCCAAAATGTCATTAATTCGTAAAACCCTATTTAAATACTGAATTGCTCTCTCCATAAAACTTTTTGAAAATGAAATGCAACGTCAGGTTGGTGTTAAGTTTGACCATGTTGTCAAACAGATGGATGTACTGGTTGTTGTTGTACTGCTGTCCTAACAAGTCGTCCAAGGTGAGCTCGACGCTTGCCCCAGGGATAGCAATGGCTCCGTTAGCAGCCTCAATGTTGAATACACCCACTTGATCGGATGAAAAGGTGAAAGTGACCTGAGATAGCTGGCGCTCAGTGTATCCCTGCAGTTCGACCAAGACTCCTCGTTCGTGCAGATTGGACGCAGTGTACTTGTATGAACCAAACTTGGGCACTCGTCCTGTTCTCTGAAGGTCTCTCATGTGGAAGTATTGTCTGGAGAATGGGAGTACCAGGGCCTTCTTCTTGCTCTTTCTTGTCTGAAGAGTAGACATGGCCTGTTCAATATAATCATTGTAAGTCTTGAGCTGATTCTGAAGGTACTCCTCCTTCTCGGCCAGGGATGAAAGAGTCTGGTGAATGCCGTCCATTTCACGCTCTCGAGACATGCGTTTGTTGCGCTTCATCTTAATGTCGACCGCAATAGAGTTGAGCAGTTCCTGGTAATTGTCCTCTCTGGAAATCTTGCCCATTGCCTCCAGCTCCAGCACCTTTTCCAAGGCCAAAAGCTTGAGCTCTCTATAACTAATCCTTGACAAGTCTCCCAATGCAGTGGCTCCTGAATATGCCAGAGTCTTCTTTTTACCGCTCTCCTTTCGCTCCTCTCGGAGAATTGCTTTGTACTTTTCTTCGTGTTCAGGAGAAACCGGAGACACCAACACATCCATGAGGTCGGCTCCATTCTGGACTCGAAGAACGTACAGCAGACACCTCTTTGCAGCTACAACCAGGGAATTGATTTCTGCGTCAGGATCCTCTACTCTCGAGAAACTGGGGTTGAGGTCCAGCTTGACTTCTGTAAATCTAGCCACATTGTTCAGAACCTCGCTAGCATCCCTAGGCAGCTCACCAAGATCTTTGACTACTGACCGCAGCGAGTCCTCGGGATCAGGCGCAATGGCATCAACCTCTTGTCGAATAACAGAATGAAGAGCAAGAATGTCGGTAGACTTTATGTACAGGTTGGGCCTTCGATGAGATGTCAAATCATCAAACGAAGTCAGACCAAACTCGTGTTCCAAGTCGTTTATATCGACCACCCGGGCAAAGATTTGCTTAATCCTGTCAAAGCTCGACTTTAGATAATCGTTCAGGGGCTGCAAATAAACATTGTCCTTGGAGAAGGGACGCAGTGAAGACGCTTGAGTGAGGACCCTTGCGATTTCATTGAGATTCTTGGACTGCTGTGGAGACAGAGCGTTGCTCACAATACCGAAATTATCTGCCGCGACAATGGCCGGATTGAGATAGTTCGTGAACAGTACATGGCCAATCAAAGCACCCACTCTGTCGGCAGACTCACCCTCAAACTTTGAGCTTGCCTCCTTGAATACGATCATTGCAAGGTAGCGGATATAGTAGGGCAGTGAGTCGACGCTCTCCTCTACCACATTCAAGAACTCAGTGGTAGTCTCCCGAAGCTTTTGAAGGTTTGCAATGAAAGTGGATCTGGTCTCTGGATCCTGAATGGCAACGTCCACTGGGACGTTTGGATCCCGCTGACTCAGTCGTCCTGTCCGCAGCTCTTCATTGTTAATGGAGGTTCTATAAATGGCCAAAGGATCGCTCTCCATGTCCAGGTCAGGCTGTTCTACAATCCTGGATACCACTGGCCTCAGCAGGTTCTTTAGGAAAAGACGAGATTTGGAGTCCCTATTAAGAGCTGCCACCAATTTCCACCACAGATAATTAGCTCTCGCAAAAGACCTAGTGGACTCGCTGGCATTGATGTCCTCGCGAACACATTTGCCAACAAGCTGCAAAAGGAAGAACTCTTCTCTTGGCTTCTGTGCATATCCAAACAAAGTCATGATCATGCCTTCTATGTCTTTCATTTCTTTATCAGAAATCACGGTTTGGCGAAGACGGTTAAACAGTCGACAGAGGTAGACTGGCTGGGTTTGAAGAATATAGAACAGTCCCTGATAGAGCTCCAATCGGCGACGAGACGACTTGTTGAGAGCCTTGAGATCAAAGGAGTTTTCGTTGCTCATGTCATTCTTGACTCCCTTGTTTCTGTGCTTTACCAGCTCATCGATGGTGATCTTATTCTTAAGCAACAAGGCAATCTTGACCTCCAGTTGATTAATAAACTGCTCCAACATTTCGTTGTTGCGAACTTCGTCAATCACCTTCTTTCGCTGTTGCTCAAGCTCCATTTCTTGCTCAAAGTCCAGGTCGCTGTCGTTGAGTAAATGCACAAAGCTCTTGACGGTAGACAATGGTGGGTTTGGCTGCGAGATGAGAGAACGGTAAGCATCACCCTGCTTCTTGGCCCTTACAAAACTTTGAATCTTAATGACGCTGTCCAGGTTCTTCTTGTAATGCTCCATGCGCTCGTTAAACTCTTTGCGGACTAGATGTCCCTTGGCGATGCTCTGGAGCTGCATAATCTCTGGGAGGGCATCCTCGAGGTCTTCCTGGAGAAGAGAATACTCGAATCTGGTAAGAACTCCGCGGAAGATGGATTGCAGTCTGATGATGGAGGGAGAAACCAATTCCAGCCTGTCAAGGACATCTGATACCTGTGCGCGAACGAGACCAGCGCGGTATATTGACTGAATATCGAGGATGAGATCTTCTTTTGCCTTCAAGTCAGTCCGGCCTTTATTAATGTCGTCTCGTACCAGGTATCCACGGCAGATGGATTGTAGCTCGCCTATGTCTTCATGGAACAGAACCAGCTGTGCTTTTACGTCCTTGAACTTGTCTCGGACAACGAAACCTCTGATAACGGATTGGAGGTTTGTTATCCAAGACGCATTATCGGCAAGAGTATCGATCTTAGACTGGACAGATCCATGGATTCCTTTGCTTCTGATGATTGATTGGAGAGTCAAAATGCTAGACTCTTGCAGTCGCAAAGATTGTCTTGTGTTTTCGACTTGGGACCTTGTCCGTGCTGCTCGTATTATAGACTGCAGGTCTAAGATGTCTTGTTCATGCTTGCACAGATTGGTTAGTATCAAGGCACATCTATTCCTTGTGGGAATTGCGCGCACCAGGCTCTGGAAAGCCACCACGCTGTCAATTTCAGACTCCAGGACCTGCTTGAGTCCGCGCTCCTTTTGGCGGAACAAGAACCCTCGGGCTGTCGACTGAAGGGATACAACGACATCGGCCATTTGAGTGGACATTTTTTCACTGTCATCTGCAAAGCGCTTTCTTTGTGCAGCACCGCGAATTATAGATTGAAGTGAAGCAATGTGTGGAGCGACTTCATAATGGAGAATGTCGAGTTTTCGTTCTACCTGGCGACGAACAATTGATCCCCGAACGAGAGCCTGGAACATTGACATGTCCTTGGCGAGAGCTCGATTGTTTTGAAGGTCCTGGGCCCGACTTGCCAATGACTGTCTTAGCCAATTACCTCTGGCCACTGACTGTAGTTGGATGATCTCGTCTTTAGCGAGGTATTTGAGGCCGTAAATCTTGTACTCCATTTCGGTGCGAGCAAAGTTAGCTCTGATGGCGGACTGCAGTAAGGTCAATTGAGGCTCCCACTGCAGCAATTGCTGAGCCATGAGCTCCTCAGGGGGTACCGGCTCAGGTTCCGGAGCACCAAAGTGCTGATTCATGCCCTTGAAGTTGGGAAGATTAATACCCTTTGCATCCAGTCCTCTCTGCGTGTCCAAGATTTCGTCCTCGGTGAACTCGAGTTTGCCCACCAAATCGCCGATAGGAGGTGCCAGGCCCTGGGTAGATAGAATGTACCCCAGAGCGTGAACACAATAAATAACTTTTGGAATGTTCTTCTTGTCGTAAATGTCGGTTAGTTCGAAAGTAAACAGATCAGGCATGCCGATTTCGTCGAGAAATTTGAAAAAATAGTTTATATTCTCCGAGTGTCGAAATTGCAGCCGAGGAGATTCAAAGATTCGGCGCACAAGATGAGGAGCAAACACCCTGGTAAGCTTTGCCAAAACAACTCCATCCCGCAGCCCCTCTTCTAATTTGACAATCTCCGGGATCTCTTCCTGGATACATGCCTCGATCCATTCCTTGGCCTCTCCAATGTGACAGAGGTACTCGTAAGCTTGCAAGGACTTTCGCTGCTTGTCCATTGCCCATGATTTGTTATCGGCCCTTAATCGCACACGACCATGCATTCCCGCAACGTCCTCAGTGTCTCCTAATTGATCCAAATGACGGAACGCCATAGAGCTTGACCGCATCAATGAAATGTCATCATTAGGGAACTGGTGTTTCGAGCCGGGAGATTTGGTAGGCGAAGGAGATGACATGAACGGGCTTCGAGATGGAGAGCCCACATAAGCGGAATTGTGAACGTTTGTTCGGGCAGGAGACTGGCTCTGCAGAGGCTCCGGGGTATACTGATTCCTCTTTTGCGAAGAGAGCCCGTATGACCTTGGGCTATAGTGATCCATGGTACAACCAGTGCAATCCAGTGCAATTTGAGTTTGTAGTTAATTGACGCGAAATGAATGAATGAATGTTAATGCAATTGTCGTCGGTTACTGTTGCGACAAAAGGTAAACAAACCAGCCGTGTGAGCCGCGCGTGCGCCGCAGGACATTGTCGTGTCGCGCGGCTGCAAATCACCTGTGGACCAAGGTTGAGAGCAGAGCAGAATAGACAACAGAACAGAACAGAGCAGAACAGAATGGAGCGCGAATTGTATTCGAAGATTGAGCTAGGGACGGACGATGTTCGGTATCTGCGGGATGAGCTGTTGAAGGCAGGAAACGACAAGCTGGCGTTGCATCTGCCGTCGTCGGAGGAAGATCCGCTCAAGGCGCGAGTGAATGAGCATGTGCGAGGTTTTATAAACAAGATTTTTGAAATGGGGAGGTATTCGATGGTTGTAGACGGAGAGGATATGAGTGAGCACGAGTCTCTGGTCAAGGTTTTGGATGATCGGGAGGAAAAGATTGAACCGTTTGACAGCGAGCTGAATGCCAGGCTGCGGCAGGTGTACGATCAGGTGGATAAGAAGACTCTAGAGGTCAGCAATCTGCGTCGTACCGTTCCCAGGAAAGTAGTGGATGAGTATAGTAGTGGAGCTGATGCCAACAGGGCACTGACAGACGACAAGAGTGGTGATAATGATGAAGACGAGAACAGGCTGGATGAACACGAATGGATGGATTTGGATGATGAGGACATGGAAGAGACCAGGCAGACGTATTACGAGGCGCTGGAGACGCTGAATCGAATGAAGGATGCCGTTCCCACCAGCGAAGCCGAACTAAAGAATCTCCAATCAGTACTTGACCATCTCCGGGGACCATCTCAGACAGACTAAACACGCGGACACAGACTACCACAGCGTAACCACAACCTTAACATTTACGAGTCATGATCTAATGAAACGAAACGAATGACAATGAGACAATGAAACCAATGAGACTGAGACGAATTGAGATAGCATTACCAATGAAACCAATGACACTATGAGAATGAGATAGGACCAAATCATGATAGGATGATTATATACTAACAATGGGTACTTGCCGTCTATATGAGCAATCTATTGCTTACTCCTCCTTAACACCACCAGTGCCAGCAGTCTCGGCAGTGGAAATGGACTTCTTGTCAGTCTGAGCACCTCCAGCAGGAGCTCCGAACATGGAAGCAGCCTTGAAAGGACGCTTGAGGTCACCCGAGGCAGGCTTGCCGAAGATGTGAATCTGGACAATGTTCTGCTCAATGGCGGACTTGATGGGCATAATGGACTGCATGAGCAGGGGCTGGGTGTACTTCATGTACAAGTGCATGAAGGCCATCATGGCGATTCCAGTGAACATGCCCTTGATGGCGGTGTTGACCTGCTGAAGATCGTACTCCTTGACGGTGGTGGTGACCATCTTGTTCTCGGAGGTACCAGACATGGGGTTGGCCTGCTCCACGTACTTGAGAGTCGTCAGATCGTTCTTCTTGTTGATCTTGAGCTTAGTGTATGCGTACAGACCAAAAATGAGCAGGTTAGACACAACGTACAGCACTCGCACTCCCAGGAGCACGTTGGGGTCCTCGAATGGGATCTTCTTGGACACCTGCATCATGATGAGCATGATAGCCAGGTTGGACACTGCTGGGTTGACCATTTTTTACTGTTATTTTGTGGATTGAAAGATTAGAGGGAGCGGGGGAAAGTGAAAATGCCACCGTTCCAGTTACCGCCGCGTGGAATTTTTCACGCGGCTGGTAACGGTTCCAACAGAACTGAGTAGGGAGTCCAGCGAACAGGGACTTAGGGTTATAGGAATATAGTAATATAGGAGTATATGGAGTCTAGGGGATGTATAGAGCGGTACAGTCGTATTCTGATATGCTGTAATCTGGTCGTCTATTTGTTGTGTTTCCTTTACTTTACGTCCACTGCTACCATAGTCTCTCGGTAGGAGTGCTATTTTGGCTCCGTATTCCGTAGCCGCATAGAGGTGAGACACGTTGATTTCGTCATTGAATCTACATTATGGTAATACAATCTATGGTAATACAAAGATGCAGTAGCAAGCTAGCAAGTAATAACAATAGCAACAGCAACAACAATACAAACGACAATCCAAACAACAAAAGAACACAAGCAGCAGAAGAGCAGGCGAACAGACGAACTACTGCCAAGGTAGAAGGTAGTAGAAGGCCAAGCCAGGCGCGCCGCATGCCGCACACCCACACCACGTTCACCATCACCTCGTTATCGCACCGTCACCGCACTTGCTGAAGAGTCCCGCGCCCAATTGCTACCAAACCAACGAAACACCCACCCCATTGAACCTGTTCACTACCATTCAGTGCTCTGCCCAGTGCAGACCGATGACGTTGCGGGTTAGGGCACGTGATGGAATGTACTGGAAGACGCAGCCGCGCGCGATCAGCCCCGTGTTGGAATATTCTCGGGAAAAAAAAAAAAAAAAATGAAAAATAATAAAATATCGAATCAAGGCCGAAGCATTAACCTTTAAGTTCCCATCGTAATACTCATATTTATACATCTACGATAATGAGCATTCCTTTCGGCATTGATCTTGGAAACTACTCGAGTGTGCTCGCAGTAGCCCGCAACCGAGGAATTGACGTCGTGGTCAACGAAGTATCTAACCGAGCCACCCCTTCGCTGGTGGGATTTGGACCCAAGAGCAGATATCTAGGAGAGACCGCAAAGTCTAACGAGACTTCCAACCTCAAGAACACCGTCGGCTCCCTCAAGCGCACCCTGGGACGTTCTCACGATGACCCTGCTTTGCAGGAGGAGCTTCCCTACCTGTCCAGCGAGATGACCGCCGCTGGTCCCAACGGCAACGAGGCCGGAGTCAAGGTCAGATTCCAGGGCAAGGAGCGCACCTTCACCTCGGTGCAATTGGCTGCCATGTACCTGGGCAAGCTGCGACACACCGTCCAGGTCGACAACAAGAACGCCACCGTGTCTGACGTGGTGCTGGCCGTCCCCGTGTGGTACTCTGAGTTCCAGCGCCGAGCTGCCGCCGATGCCGCCATCATCGCAGGCCTCAACCCTGTCCGCATTGTCAACGATGTGACCGCCGCTGCCGTGGGCTACGGAGCGTTCCGTCTGGATCTTCCCGAGGACAAACCCCGTCACGTCGCCATTGTGGACGTCGGCCACTCTTCCTACACTGTGCTGATTGGCGCGTTCAAGAAGGGAGAGCTCAAGGTGCTGGGAGTAGCCACCGACCGCTCGTTTGGCGGCCGCGTGCTGGACAAGGCCATCACTGAGCACTTTGCCGAGGAGTTCAAGGACAAGTACAAGATTGACATCAACACCCACCCCAAGGCGTACGCGCGAGTGCTGGCCCAGAGCGAGCGTCTCAAGAAGATTCTGTCCGCAAACTCGTACGCTCCTTTCAACGTCGAGTCGGTCATGAACGACATTGACGTGTCGTCGGGACTCAAGCGAGAGACCCTGGAGGAGTTCATTGCCCCCTTCGTGGAGCGCATGAACGGACCCGTGGAGGCCGCTCTGGCACAGGCCGGCGTGGAGGCCAAGGACCTGGATGCCGTCGAGGTCATTGGAGGTACTTCCCGAGTGCCTTGCATCAAGGACCGTCTGTCTGCCCTGTTTGGCAAGAACCTGTCCTTCACTCTCAACCAGGACGAGGCCATTGCCCTGGGATCCGCCTTCATCTGCGCCATCCACTCCCCCACCGTGCGAGTGCGACCATTCAAGTTCGAGGACATTAACCGATTCTCCGTCACCTACTTCTGGGAGCCCGTGGAGGGCGAGGACCTCAACGAGCTGGAGGTGTTCCCCGAGGGCTCTCCTTACCCCTCTACCAAGGTCATCACCCTGTTCCGCTCCGAGGACTTTGACCTCCAGGCACGATACACCGACCCCTCCAAGCTGGATGCCGGTGTCGACTCGTGGATTGGCAAGTGGACCATCAAGGGAGTGCGTCCCTCGTCCACCGGCGAGCCCGTGGCCGTCAAGTGCAAGCTGCGCATGGACCCCTCTGGCTTCTACACCGTCGAGTCTGCCTACACCGCCGAGGAGGTTGAGGTCGAGGAGCCCGTCGAGGAGGAGGGCGACAAGAAGGACGAGAGCGACGACAAGAAGGAGCCTGCCACCCGCAAGGTCAAGAAGTGGGTGAAGCGCGACAACCTCCACATTGTGCACGCCCACCGCGGCATGGACGAGAAGCGACGCGAGGAGTGCGTCGAGCTGGAGGCACAGATGGTTGCTGACGACAAGCTGGTAGCCGACACCGAGGACCGCAAGAACGCCCTCGAGGAGTACATCTACGAGGTCCGAGGCAAGATTGACGAGCAGTGGGCCGAGTTTGCCAACGACGACGAGAAGGCAAAGATCCGCTCTCTGGCTGACGCTGCCGAGGAGTGGCTGTACGACGACGGTGACGATGCCACCAAGGCACAGTACATTGCCAAGTACGAGGAGATTGCTGCCGTTGCCAACATTGTGCGAGGCCGCTACCAGTCTAAGCTGGAGGAGGAGCGACAGGCCAAGCTCGCTGCCCAGGAGGCCGAGCGAGCTCGCCAGATGGCCGAGAAGCTGGCTGCCGACAAGGCTGCCCGCGAGGCCAAGGAGCAGGAGGAGAAGGCCAAGCAGGAGCAGCAGGAGCAGACCGAGAAGAAGGAGAACGGAGACGTTGACATGCCTGATGCCCCCTCTGCTTAGATAGACACCGGTAATTAGATGAAAAGGATCATTCATAATTACGATCCCTAGGGTCTTTGTCTTTCATTCAGTTTATTACTATGTAATTACGATCTTAGGGTCATCGTCATCAGTTCATTCAATAGTAATTACGATCATTTAGGGTCCTCGTCTTCAGTTAATTCAATAGTAATTACGATCCCTAGGATCCTCGTCTTGGTCATTTCATCGTTAATAGTTAAAGTTTCATCAATTCATTGTCAGTAATAATACGAAAAATATCTACGATCATTTAGGATCTCGTCTTCATCAGTTCATTGTCAATATTAGGACGTAAAGTTTCATCATTTCATTGTCAGTAGTAATACGTAAATATCTTTAGGATCCTCTATGCTCCTTTACGAAGCTTCCTTTAGGATCCTTCGGATCCTTCAGTCGCTTCCTTCAGTCACCTTTGTCCCTATCTTCCATCTCATCTCTATGTCGCTTCGCTCCATAGAGATACTAGATAAACTGAAAAACCTTCCTTGTAAAAAAACATCGAAAGGCCACTACTCCTAACCCCCCTCCAGTCATCATGGCTGCGGAAAAGCAAATGAGCTTGTCAAACCCTTCAATGCCAATGCCGTCAATGGGAAGAAACGATCCCGAGATTGTAGATGCCGCCAGACCAGCAGGCACCGCTGAGATCATGATAAACGTAATGCGACTGGGGTTATCCTGGACCCCAAATAGCTGGCCAATTGCTGCTGGGGCCATGGATACAAAGCATCCGGATGCAATTCCCCAGAACACTGCAAACAGCCAGATGGGCACCTCTCCTCGGGCAGGGAGCCACAATGCAAACTGTAAGATGCCCGCTATTATCAGCGATGGAGCCAGCACGTTGACCCGGCCAATCTTGTCGGCAATGAATCCTGGCACGATTCGGCCAATTAGCGAAGACCCATTGAGGACTACAATTGCGTACTGTGATACGGTCGGATCGAGGTTGAGCTTCTGGCAGTACAGGGGCAGATAGAACATGACGGGAAGATAGCCAAAGAACACCAACGCATACCAGAACGCAAACCACGAAAACTTCCAGTCTTTTAGTACTCCGAAATTTGGAATCACTCTTTTAGACGCCGGCAGCCTGCTCTTGGTCACAAGGGCAGAAAAGATGAAAATAGGCAGCATGCAAAATCCCATGATTCGGTTGGCCCATGGGAATCCCACTTCATCCACTAATCTTTGGAATGCAATTGGCCACACTACTCCTCCCAGAGACGATCCGGCCGCTACGATTCCTCCCGCTACCGCTCGTCGTACCTTGAACCATTCTGGAGGAATGGTCAGTCCCGAGATCATACAAAGTCCACCTCCTAGTCCGTACAAGACTCCCTGAGTTAAGTAAAAGTGCCAAATCTTGTGTCCAAGCGACGTCAGCATCAGCGATAGTACCGACAGGAAACCTCCAATTGCAATAGTAACTCGCGATCCTAGCCTGCTCTTGAGATAAACGCAAGGAAAGGTGCCTAGATATGAAATACCCGCCAATAAGGACCCAATGAGCGAGATTGTGCTCGAGTCCGAGTCTGGAAACGCTTGCTGATAGTACTTTTGGTACACTCCGAAGGTGCTAATGTATCCGAAAGACGTGGACAGTAGCAGAAACGACCCGGCCAACACCAGCCAGCCATAGCCACCTTCTGGAAACTCTTCCTTATCCTTTTCCATCTCATGTCCACTCCCGTGCTTGACGGCAGTGCCGTCGGGGTCATTGTTATTGATGTCTACGGTCTCTACCCCGTTGACGGTCTTTTCAAGATCATGATCATAGTCGCCGTTGCCATAGTCCGAGTCTACTCTTTTTGTCTGTTGAATAGAACCAACAGCTTTTTCCATTCTTACTTCTAGGTCTCTACATTTACACGCTTATAACAATTATGGCTCGTTCCCCGCTCTTTATACATCGGCCATTTCCAACGGTAGACGGGGTCCGCAAATGTGGGGTACAGGATGAGCCAAAACCCACTCCAGGAAATGGTGCGGAACTTAAGCGCCGAGGTAGTGCGGATTAGAAATCAAAAAACCGGTGGATCAGGTGCGAATGAAGGTGGCATCGATCTGGCGAAGAGAGGGTCCCAGGGCTAGTTTGACCTTGTTGCGGTACGTGACCATGTTCTGGCGCTGCAGGGGATTGTGCTCAAAGTAGACAGTATGGAGTTTGGGCAGCTTGCCGAGCTCCTTCTCCACATTTGGGAAGGACGAAAGTTGGTTACTAGAGGCCCACAGCTCTTCGAGTTCGGTGAGATGGCTCAGGTTTTCCAGCTCGGAGATGCGATTAGCGGTAATGTCGATTGTATTTAGCTTCTTGTTGTTATCCAAGCCCTCGATCTTTTCAATTCCGTTGTGAGAAATGTACAGTTCCTCCAAATCTTCAAGCTCTTCCAGCCCTTCGAGCTTGGTGATACGATTGGACTGGATGGACAAAATCTTTAGCTTTTTCAGAGCTCCCAAATTCTCCAGCTTTGTAATCTTGTTCTTACCGAGCCACAGCTGCTCGAGATTGACCAGCTTGTCCAGTCCCTCAATCTTGCGAATCTTGTTAGCTCCCAATTCCAGGTTGGTAATGCTTGTCAGAGTGTCCAGATTTTGAATGTGCGAGATTTGGTTCTGCACAAAGAACAAGTTCTTGAGCCCCGTAAGGTGGTCAATATGCTTAATGTGGCGAATGTTATTAAAGCTCAGATCTAGAGTATGCATCTTTGGGCCAAAGTGGTCCAAGTGATGGCCAATGTGATCGATTCGATTGTCGTACACGTCCAATTCCTCCAGGTCCTCTGGGAGGTCTTCCAACCCCCGCAGCGACGTGATCAGGTTCTGGCGAAACGATACATACGTTAACTTTGTCAGTCGCTTAAGGTTCAGCACCGACAACGATCTGATCCGCATATGAGTGAGGTCTAACTCGGTGGCGTCATCTTCAATGTCGTTGAGCAAGTCCTCGTCCCGGTCAATCAGTTCGCCTTCTACCTCGTCGTCAATGGGAATTCCGCCCATCGAACCAAGACCTTGTGGAGCTACTGCGTTTTCAGTGCCATTCTCAGATCCTTCATTGTCAGAGCCCTCTGATGCCCTGTCGCTAACTGGCTTCTCGTCCGGGAGGTTCGTCATTGCAAATGGAGCCATCGGGAGCTTGCTCAATAGTTTCGTATCCCGGCAGTGCGGCTGCCTCCCAGCACAGGCATGGTTCGGTGTAGTCAATTGTATGCTTGGACACAAACCCGCCTACTCGAATCACAGCATTGATATATGGGAGCACGCGCATCTTGAAGTAGAGGTAAAAGTTGGTGGTTTGGCGTTGGACTGCTGCAGAGGTCTATTCTTTCTAGTCCCCGGTCACGAGTGAGTCAGGGCCGCGGGGATTACTAATGGCACGGCTCGTTCAACCACGCCAGTTGCCGGCCTAGACCAGGCCGGACCGGATGGACCTAGTGGACCAGGTAGACCAGGCCTTGACAGAGGTGAGGTAGGAATTGTGTGAATATTTGGCTATGTAGACGGTTTAGTATGAATTTAGTATGGAATTCAGTAGGATTCAGATTTAGTATGGAGAGGGAATCAGAAGATAGGTGTAGAGGCCCTGGTCGGCGTTACCACAGGGAATGGGGCCAGTGGGTGAAAGACAGACGTCGCTGCATTGGCTGTTATCAGTAGTGTTCGAGGGTCTGTCGTTTGAACACCAGCATCCCAGACCCTGGATAACTGCAAAAGTATATCCTTCGCACAGCGTTTGACACTGGTTGATGGCAGGCAAGGTGGTAATATGGACGCCGTGATCAGTGCCAGTGTTTTCTGACGAACACAGCACGGAACCAGGCTCGTTCTCCTGCGAATTGGCAATTCTGGTCAGAGCTGAGAGCAATGCGACGAGGCAAGTCTTGGAGAGCATCTTGAATAGCGACATGATGGGTGGACAAGCGTATAAATACTCCAGTCGACGCACTCAGGCGGTCCTCGGGGATCATGATTCTTGGTCAATTCTTGGAAGTCTCGGTACTGGAAAAGGAAAGGACTAATTAGCCCACCCAGGACTGTACTATGTCAATGAACATTGTGGCCAAAATGAGCATTTCTCTGGCTTGATAGCAATCATCAAAATACAGCGATGAACTATTCATGTCAGTTTTAGCGAGAGACTATGAGTTTGCCCAAGACAGCGTCAATGGACTCTGGGCCGCCTTAATAACACCCCAGATCGAGGCGGTTCAAACGGAGTATTGGTAAAGCTCTTTGTCTACAAACGGAGTAGGATTGTACGCTACATGAGTTGGAGTCGATATGGAAAAACCATCGATTCTCCGAGATGTTTCCGAGCCCCCCGATATGGAGTCAAAGCTGGAGCTTGAACATTACGGACATGTCCGGATACAAGGTTTCCATGTTGGCCCAGGCATGCCCGGTTCTGGTTCTGGTTGTGGTTCTATATCGCTGTAGATGTTACTATAGATTTATTCCAGCTGTCATAGCTATTGTAACTTTTCACCCTATGGAGACGATTGTGGCCACAAGTAATACTAGTAATACTAGACATAGTTAGGTGTATTGACACTATCTACATTTATCGAGACCATTAGTGAGCTGAGTTAGTATCCATATATCCTTATCCATTAATAATCTCCGATCACTTACCCTCGGATTGAGCCATAATGTACTCAATAGCATTGTCAATGGACTTGATCTCGTCCGACTCCTTGTCAGGAATCTCAATGCCAAACTCCTCCTCGACAGCAACAATCACCTCCACAATGTCCAGAGAGTCCAGACCCAGGTCGGTAACAAAGTTAGCGGTAGGGGTCAGCTTGGAAGAGTCGCCAACCTTGTCGAAGGCCTTGAACACCTCCAGGATTCGCTTCTCCACTTCGCCTCTCTCCAGTCCAGAGGGGGAGGTAGAGTACAGACGGACGGAACGAATGGCCATAGGCTGGACCATAGGGGCGGCCGCTCGCACCACAGGACGAACCATAGGGCGAGCAGCAGGTCGCAAAGCACGAACAATAGCTTGTCTGAACATTATGATGCCTTGGTAGTGAATACAAACTTTTTGAATGGCAAGAATTTAACTGGACGCCGTACCGGTTCCCCGACGGGTTCGAATCCCGCCGGCGTCAATATTTTGGCTAACACGATACATAGCTGAGCCATTTTGTTACAGGTGATACAGCCTTCGCGGGTACTGCATTTGGGATATCCTTCCACTAAATCCGCTAGCAGTCACAGGTGACGTCAGCGATGTAGTTCTTACCGCAATCTAATGCCAGTAAGAGATGGCCTGGACGTCAATCAGGTACAGAATAACTGCCATGCTAAATTTTTAGATACATGAACCTCGCCCGGGCGTGTAAGGCACCTGGAGTTTTCGATCACAATTGACATCTATTTAATATTAGGGTGCTTTTTTTTTTTTTTTTTTTTTTTTTTTTTTTTGGAGCAGTTTTCGCTGTTTGCAA
>PPJH02000080.1:0-41678 GCA_003705705.2 Blastobotrys raffinosifermentans | reverse complement strand
CTTTTCCAAACTTTTTTTGTGCTTTCACAATTGGAAATTTAGGGCCTGGTTTTTTTTGCGGGGGTAAAAAGGGGTTTTTAAAAAAAATGTAAAAAAAAAAAATTTAAAAAAAAAAAAAAAAAAAAAAAAAAAAAAAAGTTTCGAGCCCCACGCGCCGCACGAGGCAACCGACAGTTGATAACAATTTTTATTTCACGATAAATCTCTCGATAGTACAGTTGAAAAGTGTAGTCAATATGGACTCGGAAGACCTGTTTAGTGTCTTCGATGAGGCTCCTGCTCCCTTGGAGACTGAAAAGAATGACAAGAATAAAGGGAAAAAGGGAAAGGATTCCAAGAAGGAAGCCAATCAGCCCAAGGAGTCGAAAAAGTCAAAGGAGACCAACGATGTAAAGGGATCAAAGAATTCGACTGATGATTCGAATGGTGATTCCAATGGACCGGACAGTGGCAAGAAGCGACCGCATTCACCTCAGCAGGGTGAAAAAAAGGAGTCTAAAGACAAGGTTCCTTCGAAATCGAACTCTGAAGCGGCCTCCAAGAAGGCAAAGAGCGACAATGAGCCTAAGACGGTAGTTACAGATTCGTTTGAAGAAGAAGCTCAGGTGCAAGTTACCGGAGCTGCTGGACTGCAGGCCAAGGCCGAGGAGGAGAAAATGGTGCTGTCTCATCAGATTCGACATCAAGTAGCACTGCCTCCAAATTACGACTATGTGCCTCTGAGCGAACATAAGAGTACTAACCCGGCCAAGACATACAAATTCACATTAGATCCGTTCCAGGCCGCCGCAATTTCTTCAATTGAGCGCAATGAGTCTGTGTTAGTATCTGCACACACGTCTGCCGGAAAGACTGTAGTTGCCGAGTATGCAATTGCTCAGAGTTTACGGGAAAAGCAGCGAGTCATTTACACTTCTCCCATCAAGGCGCTCAGTAACCAGAAATATAGAGAGCTTTTGGAAGAGACTAACGGCGACGCTGGATTGATGACTGGTGATGTGACCATCAACCCCGACGCCAGTTGTCTGGTCATGACCACCGAGATTTTGCGTTCTATGCTCTATAGAGGTTCAGAGGTCATGCGTGAGGTTGCTTGGGTAATTTTTGACGAAATCCACTACATGCGAGATAAGGAACGAGGTGTGGTGTGGGAAGAGACAATCATCTTGCTACCAGATAATGTCCATTACGTCTTTTTATCTGCCACCATTCCTAATGCAATGCAATTCGCAGAGTGGATTTGCAAAACTCACAATCAACCTTGTCACGTTGTGTACACAAATTTCCGACCTACTCCTCTGCAGCATTATCTATTCCCTGCCGGAGGAGCAGGAATTCACTTGGTAGTGGACGAAAAGGGAGTGTTCCGAGAGGAGAACTTCCAAAAGGCAATGGGATCTCTGGGCGAAAAAATGGGAGATGACCCCGCTGCTATCACTACAAAGGGCAAGAAGGGCCAGACCAACAAGGGTGGTAAAAAGGATGTGCCAGATATTTACAAGATTGTGCGCATGATCATGATGAAGAACTATAACCCTGTCATTGTGTTCAGTTTCAGTAAACGAGAGTGTGAATCTCTGGCCATGAAAATGTCCAAGTTGGACTTTAACACTGAAGATGAGCATGCAGCTGTTACTCAGGTGTTCAACAATGCCATTGCCCAGCTGTCCGAAGCCGACCGGGAGCTGCCTCAGATCAAGCATATCTTACCTCTACTCAAGCGTGGAATCGGTATTCATCACTCTGGATTGCTGCCCATTCTCAAGGAGGTAATTGAGTTGTTGTTCCAGGAGGGATTCATCAAGGTCCTTTTCGCTACCGAGACCTTCTCTATTGGTCTCAATATGCCTGCTAAGACAGTGGTATTTACTAATGTGCGAAAGTGGGATGGTCGGGAATTCAGATGGGTATCCGGAGGTGAATATATTCAGATGAGTGGTCGAGCAGGTCGACGAGGTCTTGATGACCGAGGAATTGTCATTCTCATGATTGATGAGCAGATGGAGCCCACTGTAGCAAAGGGTATGGTCAAGGGTGAAGCCGACCGATTGGACTCTGCATTCCACCTGTCGTACAATATGATCCTGAACTTGCTGCGTGTGGAGGGAATTTCTCCAGAGTTTATGCTTGAGAGATGTTTCTACCAGTTCCAAAACGGAGAAAAGGTCCCTCTGTTGGAGCAGGAACGTGACAAGCTTCAAGAAGAACTGGACAGTATTGAGATTGATGACGAACAGAACATTCAGGAGTACTATGAACTGCGTGAGCAGCTGTCATCTTATGAACAGGACATCCGTCACGTCACCACGCATCCTTCAAACAGTCTCAACTTTGTTCAACCTGGTCGTCTCGTCAAGGTTGAAGTTAAGGACAAGCTAGGAGAAAAGCCTGCTCTCAAGTTCGGATGGGGTGCCGTAGTGTCTTTCCAGAAGCGCAAGAAGCCAAAGAACAAGGAGGTGCAGTACACAGACCATGAGTGGTACATTGTCGAAGTGGCCCTCTGGGTGGCAGCCACCTCGCCAGTTCATCTGATGAGAAAGGGAGATCCCACTATAATTGAGGGTATTCGTCCTCCTAGAGAAGGAGAAGAAGGCAAATGTGAGGTCCTGTCCATCACCTTGGACTCTGTGGCCGAGATTTCTTCTCTTCGAATCCACCTTCCTAAAGATATGACCACTACCAACGCGAAGAAGGCAGTTCGAAGAAGCTTGGAAGAAACCCAGCGACGACTTCCTGATGGAATCCCTCTGCTTGACCCTATTGACGGTATGAAGATTAAGGATGATTCTTTCCTCAAGCTGATCAAAAAGGTTGAAGTGTTGGAATCCAAGCTGTCAATGAATCCCTTGTCCCGGGATGAACGTCTCAAGGAGCTCTACGAGACATACTCTCACAAGGTTGCCCTCCAGCATAACATTAAAACCTTGGGAGCTAAGATTTCGGAAGCCCATGCTATCATGCAGCTGGATGAGCTGAAATGCCGAAAGCGAGTCCTCCGTCGTCTGGGCTTTACTTCTTCAAGCGATATCGTAGAGCTCAAGGGACGTGTAGCATGTGAGATTAGCTCTGGTGACGAATTGATGCTTACCGAGTTGCTTTTCAATGGTACGTTTACCGACCTTACTCCTGAACAGTGTGCTGCACTGCTGTCGTGCTTTGTGTTTGATGAAAAGTCCAAGGAAGCACCCAGCTTGCGACCTGAACTCAAGGAACCCCAGCGCTCCTTGGAGATTATGGCTAGACAAATTGCCAAGGTTTCCCGAGAGTCTAAGCTTGATATTAGCGAAGACGAGTACGTGCAAAAGTTCCGCCCTGAGCTGATGGAAGTAGTATACCAATGGGCCAAGGGAGCTACGTTTGCTCAGCTGTGCAAGATGACAGACGTGTACGAGGGAAGTTTGATCAGAATGTTCCGACGTCTGGAAGAATTGTTGCGACAAATGATCATGGCAGCTAAAACAATTGGCAATGAAGATCTGGAGAAGAAGATGGACGATGCAATGAACCTAATCAAGCGCGACCTGGTTGCCGCGGGCAGTTTGTATCTATAAGCTTTTGAAGACTAATAATGTTGATAGATAATATAATTTACAATTTCAATTCGTTTTTATGCCTTTCTCTTTGGGCCTCGTCTGGTAGGCTTTTTGTTGTTGGCAGACGCATTCTTTCCTGTCGAACCTGCTGAGGTAGATTTGGGAGCTGAGGCAGGTGTAGATCCCTTTTCATTGTCTTTTTCCAGCTGTTCCTTGCGCTTCTTTGCAATGACAGACTGCTTTTCAGTGTCTAATACCAGCTTTTCAGTAGTCTCAAATAGCTTCTTCTGAAGCTCCTCATCAGAGAGCTCGTGTCGAGGAGGAGCTTTTCGAATGCGACAATCAGAGATATAGGTCACTTCATTTTCGGCGGTGAGTTCAGGAGACATGATGGCAAACAGCATTGATTGTGCTCCATTGATGGATGTCTTTAGGAACAGCCACCAAATTGGCCACAGAATAAGGTATAGCAAAAGCCCCCAAACAGATCCGAGAGAGAAAAATCTCTTGAACGACGGTGATCTCATCATTCCGGGATCTACTAAGGTGACGTGAACGTTGTTTTCAGCTTTATCCGGCCTTTCATAGGCGTTCAGTTGCCGTTGGAACTCGTAGGCAAACATTGCCTGAGCCAATTTTGCAGCACCTTGTACCTTCCATACAGCATACTTTGGATATCCTCTCTTTTCAAACTCCAAGTCATCAATGTCGAGGTCTCCCATGGCCGTTGATACGCACGAGGTCAATATAACTCTCACGTCTCGGTCTGGCGGCTGAACTCTCAACCCTGGAGACAGCAGAGTAAGCAAGTGATAATGAGCCAAGTAATTTATAGCCAAGTGCTGTTCAATTCCATCCAAACTGGCCTGTCTAAGAGATCCAGGTGGAATAGCTACACTAGCACAGCACACCACCATATCTAACCTTCTCGGTGGTGCATTGTCCAACCAAGCAGTGCAAAACTTTCTAATTGAATAAAGGTCGCTGAGATTGCACTCTTCAGCATAGATCATAAAGTTTGCCGTCGCCTCTCTCATATCTTCCACAAACGTCTGAAGCCATTCATCCTTTGCCGAACGAACCAGCAGAATTACCTGTGCACCACGGGAGGCGAGCTCTCGAGCTACTACTGCGCCTAACCCAGACGTGCCTCCCGTAACAAGAGCGACTTTTCCATGGAGATCCCGTTCCCAAGTATTGTTCGGACCAGCAAAGTAATACTTGGTCAGGGCCACCGTGGCCACTATAGGACCATACTGCTTGATCTGCTCGAAATAGGGGATTGCCGAAGTCCCCTGAACAGCTACCGTTCCAAGGAAGTTGAGTGGCATCCTCAATCCTCCTTCACTGCTCACTAACGATGGCAATAATAGTATAATATTATAAGGGCAGAGGTCCGGTGGACTTCACAGCTGTCCACAGCCGTGCAACTAATTTTGTCATTTTTATTATTTTTTTATCAGCGTTATCGACACCGTTGAAGTGAAAAAAATATAATGAACGAGGTGCTGATATACGGGTCCAATTGCGGGAAATCTGGGCCAGCAGCTCCCGAGAGGGTTATTAGTGCGGTGGATTTGCACTCTGGCTCGTCAGTTTCTACTTTCAAGGCCACCACTTCTCCTTCACACGGGATTGTGTGCACAAAAGATCATTTGTTTTCAGTTCAGTACAATTCTGCTCAACTGAACGTTTACGTTTATGGCCGAGAGTCTGTTCTGCAGAAGATTGTTCTGCCCGAAAAGCTTTCATGTATTGCAGTTTCTCCAAAGGGGACATACCTGGCGGGAGGCAGTCCTAAGGGAAGAATGCTGATCTGGGAATTGGCATCTGGTAATCTTTTGTTTGCACAGGATTGCCATTATCAGGGTATTACTTGTCTTGCGTTTACTCAGGATGAGGGATTCGTGTTCTCTGGTGGTGATGATTCTAGAGTTCTGGGATGGCAGATGGCGGAGCTGGTTAGCATGTCCGGTAGTTTCGAGGACAATGAGTTTGATGATGGCACTGTAGATGAGGATGGACAGATTATGCGCCAGTCAGTCCGGCCGGCCATTTCGTGGACAGACCATTCTCTGCCAATTTCAGATTTGCATGTGGGATACGGGTCATCTTTAGAGTGCAGAGTTTACACTGCGTCAAAAGACAAGACAGTTAGAATCTGGGATCTGAGAACTGGACAGCTGCTTTCTACATTTGTACTGTCACGCAAGATTACTTCATTGGCAGTCGACCCTGCCGAGCGAGCAGTTTATGCTGGCCTTGAAGATGGCGGCATTCGCATTATCAACTTGTACTCGTTAAACTCGTCCACTGGATTCCTAGAATCCGTCGGAGGAGCTAAAAGAATCATCACCCTAGAGGACGATAGTAAGAACGTTCTGGATCAGCACACCGCCGAAGTGACGAGTCTGGCACTGTCTTTTGATGGCACAAAGCTGGTGTCCGGAGACAGCTCTGGTTCAGTGCTGGTATGGGACATCATCTCCAAGCTGGTGGTTGCAGTACCAAAGCGACACTCACACCCTATCTCATCAATTCATGTTCTAACCCGACTAGGAGATGATAAACCATCTGAAAATAAACTGCCAGTTTTCAAGAGAAACCTGGGTGAGGGAAGAAAAGAGCATAAACTTCTTGTTCAAATCCAACCTCCTGCTGCAGACACGCTGGTGGACAAGCAAGGAGACATTCTAGACAAACTAGACGCTCAGGCCAAGGCATTGTCTGGTACAGCCGGAAACGATCTGGGCTTGCAGACCAAGGTTGAGTCCCTGGAAGGTTCGTTGGAGAGATTACAAGATGACTACAACCAGCTAAGGGCCCTGCACCAAGAGCTCTGGAAGCGACATGTACAAGCTAACACATAACAAAACATGACATAACATCACATAACAAGACATAAAAATAATGTAATTCACATCTACTGAGAGGATTCGTCGGCAATTTCTGCTCTTGGGGCAATTGAATGACCGTACCGGGCCTTGTACAGCTCTCGCCTAACAGCAGCGTCCCACATTCCCAATGGAACTTGCTCAGCTCTTCCTACCAGGTTTGTTAATGCCTCCTGTCTAAAGGTGATGGCATCTTTATCACTGAGTTGTGTGACATTGAGCAACGCGTCCATCACAGATGGCCATTGGATGATATCTCTGGTAGCCCACTCAGTACAAGTAAGGGCCTCCAACACAAACATCAGATCCGGGAATGCAAGGTTTGTCAACTTTTCAGCAGTAACGTGCAAAAGACTATAAGTGCGACTGTTTGTAGACAGAGACGCAATTGCGCGGATGGTGGAATGGTTAATGGGCAGCGCACTGATGGCATTGGGAGCCTGGTCGGCCAAGTAGACTGGGCTGAGAACAGTAGTTAGTAGTATGGCGGACTCGTCGTTCCAATTAGTTAGTGCAGGAGAAGCAGTTAGGTTATACTTTTTGTCGAGCTGCTGCATGAGCTCTGGGTCTGCTCTAGAAAGCGCCCCGAATAGGTGATAAATTTCAGACAGCAACAGGGACTTTGTCAATGGGTCATCGCTAGCAAACAGCTGGAAAGCCCCTTCTAGCTGAGGAGTTATAGCTGCTGGCAGGTCAGACGGGTGAGCATTCTCTAACAGGGTACGATAGAATAGTAGAACCGCCATTTGAGCCAGAGGATCACTACTTTGCACCAAGTGCTTTTCAGGGTCCAGCAGGACCAATTTGTCATACGGTATCAGTCGCTCTTCATCAGCGGGAAGAACTCGCTGCACCAGATCCATCACTCTGCTTTGTAAAGTGGCGTCGTTTCCTTGGAACAGTGCGGTAAGCTTCTCGAGACAGGATCCAGAAAACAGTCGACGACGAACAAGAGGACCCTGTGACCCCAGAACAGCCAAAGCATCTACAGCCGACGGAGGAGCAGATGGATCCTGGACTAGATCTACCAATGCTTCCACTAAGGGCGTGCTAGCCACCATATCTGGCGGATCAGCCAGTCGAAGCTGCGCGATTGCTGCTCTTTGCAGGGCATCGCTAGGAGAGTTGAGAGCTTCCAATAGCAAATCTACAGGGGCAAACTCCAAAACTTTTGAAAAGCTCTTGTTAGACAGCAGCGCTTGCACTAACGAGATGACGGTTTCGGCTTGCTCGCTGGTGATGGAAACGTCCTTGAGCACTCCTATGGCCAGAGGAAAGAGGGCGCTCACAATGCGATCATCGTTCACGGTCAAGGAAGTGTCCAGAGTGAGCTTGGACACTGCCTTTTGAACTATGGACTCGTCAATTGGCTGGCCCTGAAGCACCGCCTGGAGGTGGTCAATACAAGAGGTTATCGGATCCATGACGCCACTGCCGCGCTTTACTGTTTAAATATCAATGTCGGTTCACAGCTGAGTAGGGGGAGTGAAATAGAGAGAGAGAGGCATAGACGAGTAAGACGAATAAAACGTAAAACGAGTAAAAACCATTAAACCAATTTAATAAAATATATAAGAGTTACACTTCTTTGGTGTCGGTAGTGAAGGTCGCCTTGAGAGGACTCCTCTGATCGTTCAGAGCAACCATGTCGGGAATGGGAGAGGACCGCCCAGGGGAGCAAGGGCGCCCAGCAGAAGACATTGGCGAAGACCGTCCGGTGAGCAAAGAAGAGATTCGCTTCAGCACAGGGCCGGGTTTTGTACGAGGAATTGCGTTGTGCACATCCACGAACACATCTGTCTCGTCAATAATCTCCTCACCAATGAGCTCCTCAATGACATCTTCAAGAGTGAGCACACCCAGAACAACTCCCTTGGCTCCAGTGACCAGTGCCATATGGGATTTGCCGTCCTGGAAAAAGTTGAGGATATTCAACACTGAAGTGTACGAAGGAATGCGAGGCAGCGCTGCCAATGGCATTTGCGACACCAGCATGCGGTCGTCAGGATCATAGGTGATGAGGGAGCGAACCAGCAACATTCCAATGAAATTGGATGGATCATTAGGGGTGTGGATAGGCACTCGGTTGAACCCAGTGTCAAAGATCTTCTCAATTGCTTGGATATCCAGCACACCGTCCGACGGAAGTGTAAATACATCCTCAATAGGGGTCATGATCTGTCCCACAGACTTGTCCTTGAGGTCCAGCACCGCGGAAATGATGGTCACCTCATCCTCATTCAGTCGCTCGGGTCCGACACCCAGGTTGTGGTGAAGAGTGACCAGCGTCTTGAGCCCAGCGCGTTTGTATATTGTACCGTGATGCTCACCCAGCAGCTTGTCCAGAAGCATTGCTACCGGATACGCTATAGGGTACAACAGGTACATGACCACCAGGACCAACGGAGCCATCTGGGCACCCACAATCAGGCCATATCGCACACATATAGACTGAGGGATAATCTCACCAAAGATGACAATCGCGGCTGTCGAAGTGACCACGGCAGGCCATCCTCCGCCAATTGACCGGTCTAACACAATTGGCAACGTCTCGTTCACCACAACGTTGGCGAGCAGCAGTGTCACCAGCACCCAGTGTTTGCCTCTGCGCAGCAGCGACAACACCCTTTTGGCCTGGGCCTGCTCAGCGGGGGATCCCGTGGACTCAATGACCTGCAAATTGATCTGATCCTGGCCCATGAGACCCAAGGTGAGCCCAGCAAAGATGCCTCCCAACACCACCAACAAGGCCGACACTGCCATGTTGAACCAAAATGAGGCTCCTTGAGGTTCATTGCCACCGTTGTGTCCAGCACTGTGGCCAGCATTGTGCCCAGCGTGGTCACCAACATGTGCGTCCTCTCTACGGACAATGGAGGAAATACCAGTAGAAGCTACTGGAGCTCCATACGCTGCCGTAGGTGCCAAAACCACTAACAACACAGAGGCCCAGACACCTAATCTACTAACACTAATACTATTACTTTGACTTTGAGACCCCAACTGGGGTATATCGGGATCGTCAACCTCATCTTGAAGTTCTTCCCTTTGAACGTCACTGAACCATTTTGCGGATTCCATATGCGAAAACAATTACCTTTGATACGCGTCCATGGGGGCAGCCTATCGTATTTAAATGGTGTCTCCCCTGGTTGCTGGCGGAGTCCTAAGACAGCCACCACATCCCACGTCACTCGGCATGACTGCCCATTGTGTGCTGATCCTGAAAATGAACCTTAAATGTGGCAAGCACCTAGCCAATACCAAAGGTACAAATTAGCATTCAAGGTTAAGGCTACTAAAACTCTGTCGCAATGAACCTTACCACGGTTGTTCTAATCCATTGTTTGCTGGCTCAGCTTGTTCAATAGGTTGCGATGGTTCAGGCACGTGGCACGGCATTGCGGGGAAGATAAGCGCAACTGATGGGCCGGTTCGTGCCTGGGAGATGGCATCACAGACGCACAAAGATGCAAATTAAATGAGCACATGAAATGGCGCGTAATGGATCGCCTGGGCCGAGATAGTATCAGGTGGTGTCAGGGTGGTATCAGGGTAGCATGAGGTAGGGACGTGTTTCGGCGATAACGCTGTACAGGGCAGCTGGCAGGTGTACAGGCGTTTGCAACGGCGGTAACAGTCTGTCCGACAGGTTATCATAAAAAGGACTAGAGATATGGGTATGCTGGACTAGTGGTGGACTAGTGTGGTCTAATGTATACTCTAGTCCGCCTCTACTATGTCTAGTTGAGGTACTACTGTGAAGGTCAGCACTACTGTGAAAAGTACTGTGAAACTACTGTGAAGGTCAGTACAACTGTGCAAGATGTAATTCAGTCTATCTAGTGGTGAGGATAGTCAACAATGTGACGACGGCCAATGATCTCTCCCAGAGCAAACAGTCCGGCAAACTGAACGCCAATAGCTCCGTACACGTAGGCGTCCTTCTTGGTGAAGCTCTTGGAAAAGTCCACAAACTCCTGGGGGTGCTCAGACCATCGCTTGAACAGACTTCGGCCCTTGGCAAACAGGTCCTTGTATACAGTCTGGAACTCACCCAGAGCAGGGGGAGCAAAGCCCTCCTTGACGTAAACCTGCTTTGCGAGCTCGGCAGACACCTTGGACCAGTACACAATGCAGTTGACGGTGGAAGAGGTCTTCTTGGACAAGTTCTGGACAAACGAGGTAGCCTTGGTGGCCGAGGTGGACTGGAAGCGCACGCCACGGGCCAGGCCCATCACGGGGCGAGACGAGAATCGGAACATAGTTAGTTAGTCGTCGAGGGGGTTTTTTGATGAAAAGTTAAATATTTCGAAGGGGGGTTATTGGCCAATGAGCGTCGTGCTGCAATTTACGCACGGCTAACGGGAGGTGAGGATGCTTGATCAATTGATCAATTGGCGAGTCCTGAACAAAGCTAGGGATTCTAGTACTAGTGCAATTGATAGCTGGTTGTTGGTATAAGCAAAAGGGCGCGTTTTGCGTGTATATCTGGTCTTTAGTTGGGCTTTTTCTATGCCAGACCGAGCTTACCGAGGAATGTGAAAAACCAGCCACACGACTTCTCGAAGCCATACAATACCTCATTTCCGATATTATAGAGAATGCTCTGTATATAGAATTATAAACAATTGAGACGGAGTACTGCTGGGAGAACCAGCAGTAGCAATTGTTGACAGCTAACAATGACAATTGGCAATTGGCAATTGGCAATTGTCCTTTTGTGCGGCGCCATTGTTATCTTATCTCAGGCAATTCAATATCTTTCAATTGACCACTGAAAGAACTGAACAATTAAAATAATCTGAACAATTGATTGACCAGAACAATCTAACTCATCTATGTTGATTAGGAGTTGAATTGAATGAATTCTACCCTCCTGTGGATAGAGATACGGTAGTGTATTTACAATATTTACAAGCTTAGAAGCCCATGCCTCCCATGCCTCCCATGCCGCCCATGCCGCCCATTCCGCCGGCAGCAGGAGCAGCAGGAGCCTCCTCAGGAGCATCTACAATGGCACACTCAGTGGTGGCCAGCAGAGAAGCAACTCCGCTGGCGTCCACCAGTCCAGTGCGCACAACCTTGAAGGGGTCCACGATTCCAGCAGCAATCATGTCAGTGTACTCCCCAGTGGCAGCATTGTATCCCTTGTTAAAGTCGTCACCAAACTCGTCAGTGAGCTTGCCCACCACAACGGCACCCTCACCGCCAGCGTTCTCCACAATGGTTCGGGCAGGGCCAGTGACGGCCTGCTTGATGAGCTCAATTCCCAGCTTCTGGTCAAAGTTGTCGTGCTTGACAGTGTCAAGGATTCGAGAAGCCTTGAGCAGAGCAGTACCTCCACCAGGAAGGATTCCCTCCTCCACGGCGGCACGGGTAGCGTTGAGAGCGTCCACGAATCGGTCCTTCTTCTCACCAACCTCAACTTCAGAAGAGCCTCCGACCTTGATGACGGCCACTCCTCCAGACAGCTTGGCCAGACGCTCCTGCAGCTTCTCCTTCTCGTACTCGGTGGAGGCAGGGTCGTTGATCAGAGTGCGGATCTGCTCGCATCGCTGGGCAATGTTGTCCTTGTCTCCCTCTCCGTTGAGCACAATGGTATCCTCCTTGGTCACGGTGATGGATCCAGAGGTTCCCAGAAGCTCGGGGGTAGCGTTCTCGGGCTTGATGTCCAGCTCCTCGGTGAAGACGGTTCCTCCGGTCAGAATGGCAATGTCGCCCAGAATGGACTTTCGGTTGTCTCCAAATCCAGGGGCCTTGACGGCGGCAACCTGGACCTGTCCTCGCAGCTTGTTGAGGATACAGGCGGCCAGAGCCTCTCCGTCAACGTCCTCAGCAATGATGAGCAGAGGTCGTCGCATCTTGTTGGACAGCTCCAGAGAGGGCAGCACATCCTGGATAGAAGAGATCTTCTTCTCCGACAGCAGGATCAGAGGGTTCTCAAACTCAACCTTTCCGGACTTTGTGTCGGTGACAAAGTAAGGAGAAATGTATCCCCGGTCGAATCGCATTCCCTCGGTCACCTCGAGCTCGTCCTCAATGGTCTTGCCCTCCTTGACGGTGATGACACCCTCCTTGCCGACCTTCTCCATGGCGGATGCAATCAGGCGACCAATGTGAGAGTCGCCGTTGGCAGAGATGGTGGCGACCTGGGCAATCTCCTCCGAGGTGGTGATCTCCCGCTTGTTAGCCTGCAGGAACTCCACCACAGCCTCCACGGCGGCCTGGGATCCCCGTCGCAGGTCCATGGGGTTGCATCCCGAGGCAACGTGCTTGACCGACTCGGTGAAGATGGTTCGTCCCAGCACGGTAGCCGAAGTGGTTCCGTCTCCAGCAGACTCGTTGGTCTTGGACGCCACTTCCTGCAGCAGCTTAGCACCCAGGTTCTCAAACTTGTCCTTCAGAGTGATGGATCGGGCCACAGTGACACCGTCCTTGGTGATCTTGGGAGCGCCAAACGACTGCTCAATGAGCACGTTGCGACCCTTGGGACCCAAAGTCACCGACACGGCCTTGGCCAAAGTGTCGACTCCCTTGAGGAGGGACGCTCGGCCGTCCACTCCAAACTTGAGCTCCTTGTGAGAGTAGTAGCGCACCTGCTGGCCGAGAGTTCGTTGAGCCTGCTTGGAAGACAATCTCAGCATTGTTTGCAAAAACCACAGTACTGCTGATGGGAACTTTGGGGGGTTTTTATGTGGAGAAAATTGGAAGTCCACGGAATGTCAAGGAACTTTTCAGCCAGCCGCGCGGCGTCGGCGTATATGCGGACAAAGTGGGCATTTCCATGTAAGCGCTGAGTAAGCGGATTGAGGGTTTTGGGCAATTGCTGGGGTTGTAGGGGGTTATGTTGTAGTTTTAGTTGATCAATGAGTTTGTATCGGTGGTTAGTATGCGTACGTACAGTTTCCTCTATAAAAAGTGCAAAGGAAGGCCAAAATCGACCCCCTAAATGCTTACCAAGCGCTGAGGTAAGCACGCGGCTGTGCAGTCATTGTCGCTCGCGCGAACGGATAACTCCTTCCTTAGCGTGCTGGAGCGTGCTGCAATGCACCTCGATCGACTGGAATATGGACAGTGAGAGCTACGGTGACCATGCTACGGTGAATGGGTAGTTTATTCCGGTGATATGGTCGTGTTCTAGCGGGCAATGGCCAAGTACAATAGAGGCACAACACGGTACAGCCGTGCAATCTGGTATAGCGAGCACTGCGCTCAGGCCAATACCAGCCAATTGACAACGAATTGCCAGTTCAGCATTGTCCAACATTGCACCATCATCTCAATAGTAGATCTGTTGAACTGATTCTTCTTGCTCTCACTTTCCCTTTTACATGATATTCACCGGGTTGTCCAATTAGTCCAATTAGTTCCATTGCCCAGTGTACCACCTGGGTTAGGGTTGCTAGCATCACCACTCCTCTATCACCCTTCATTCCACCGTATCAGGGAACGATAATGGATGTTAACGGTAAGTATAGCCATTCTCACACTTGTTCAGCCTCTAACTAGGCTTTTGCCCTATATTGGGCATCTTTTACACCGTATTTAACCCCATTGAGGGCCCTAAAGTACTGTGCCAGGTGCCAGAGGATGTCGTCCACCAGGCTCCCCAGTCGTCGCGCCCGGGCCGTCCAGTGGTCAACTTTGACCATATCAAGAACTATGTGATTCCAAAGCCTGCTCTCTGTAACCACCTTGTCACAGTAAACGTGAAGAACGTTCGGTTAGTAGGCCACCCGGTGCTCATTTCTGGATCGCAATATGAACGAAACTCGTTCCTGTTCAACTTTGTATTTGTATTTGCCGGCAACGAAGAGTCTACCCCTTACGAACTACCTATTCGCCGGTTGGCTCGCATGTTCATGGTGTTAGAGGAGCAATCCAGGTACCTGTCGCGAGCAAACTCTCTGCCATTGATTGCCAATATTATTGAACAAATTTACCAAGACCTGAACAATTACTCCGAGTGCATGATTCCAATTGACGACTCAAACTCAGTAAACATGAAACTATTTCCCTTGGTTCCTCCTCCGCCTGAACTCAAGGGTTACTATGTGCCTATTACCACAGTCCGTCTTGACCGTATGATTGACGAAAGCTGGGACCCCACAATGGAAAAGATTG
Source organism: Blastobotrys raffinosifermentans (assembly GCA_003705705.2). NCBI lineage: Eukaryota > Fungi > Ascomycota > Dipodascomycetes > Dipodascales > Trichomonascaceae > Blastobotrys > Blastobotrys raffinosifermentans. The sequence goes on along the minus strand of PPJH02000080.1, from coordinate 27,124 downwards.
TGCCTCATATCAATGGAATCAATTCAATTCACCAGATTGCCGATTTGGCCAACGCAAACTACAATCTAACCATCCAATGCATGCAACATCTTCTCTATTATAGGTGCATTGTCATTGTGGACTTGTTTCAATTTTCAAACATATACGCTCCAACCCCGGACCTGTGTGTGTTTCTAACCGACCATGACATGGCCCACGAATGTCAAGCATATGTATACAGCCCTGAAGAAGGACCCGGGCATCGATTTGCCAGCGTCAGCAGCGGTCCTAATTCTGGAGTTCAGTTCCAGGATCACCCATTAACACCCGACTCTGCTTCTCCATCGTCTTATTCTACTACTCACTCGTCTACGGCGCATGGGCCACCGGGCACTCTACCATCTCCATCCACACTATTCTTTCTATACAAGTCACTGCACCAGGGCCAGACAGTTAAAGAGTGGTATCTTGAGCATCGCAAGCTTCTGGCCGACATTGACGTGCGCCGATTTCTGTCGTTCGGTCTCATCAAAGGTCTTATTTATCGGGTGCATCGCTATCCCATCCTGGACAATACATCGCGGCACCATCATCATCATCACCGTCATCATCACCACCACCATCAGAACCATCACAACCAGAACAACAGCCACCAAAATGGCAATTCTAGGACAAAGATTCAGAGCCCTCAACGGGATCAGAACCAAGCCCAGAATCACGGCCAGTCGCCAAAGTCAAAGCAGATTGACGACCTTTTTAACAAAATTCTGAAGCATCCAAAGCATTTTGATGAAATATGCACCGAGCTCCGCATGTCTCCAAAGGAATTGGAAGAGCTGTTGCAACAGAGAGGGGATTGGACCGTAGTCAGTTCGTAATATGCCGAGCTCTGCGTGTCTCCAAAAGAATTGGAAGAGCTGTTACAACAGAGAGGGGTAGTCAGTTGGTAATACGCAGCGATACTAACATCGTGTATCGGACTTTTTCTTTTGCCGAAAGTCTAATAACGCTTCATTGAGTTTGCCATTGGCATGGGCTCGTTTTAAATGGGAAATATCAGCATCGCTCAAATCGGTCCCGGCCATTTCCTTGAGTCTTTTCGACGAAATCTTGGTCGAGTGGTGCTCCTGTCGTTCTTTGTGCTGGTACTTTGCCTGAATTCGCAACACAAATGTCTCGCAAAGAGTCACCTGGTCACTATCACCTCGAACTTGGTAATCGTCCTCGTCTTTTGTCCTTTTGACCGACAGGTACCTATCAAACTTTGTTTGCAAGTACCATCCTCCCTCAGTTTTTGACAGTACAAATGTTTCAGCAGGTCCTACCGCACGTGCTTTGGCATCTACAAGACCAAATTTATCACAAGACAGATACGTTCCAGATGCCGTCTTGAGTGCAAACGTGCTCTGGGATCCAGGAACAGGCGACAGTACAAACACCTGCTGAACCGAATTCGGCTCCGTGGCGTGAATAGGCTTGTCAACATCCTCAGCCTTTACCACATCCAGCTCTGACGACGTATACACCTTACCCATTGCATCACTGCACACACAGTAGGGCCGAGAATCTTCATCATGGCTTGGAAAGGTGATCATTACAGGGCCCTGTAAATCAAGGGATGACGCTGCGGTCACCCAGCCTACGTCACTGTTGGCCGTGTCCGCCTTAGTCCGTTTTCCGTCTTTGGCATCTTTGGCATCCTTGGCCCGTTCATCTCCTCCGCGCTTGCGCTTCGGCTTTGGCTTGTCGCCCTTGAACTTGAGCTTTGATACCATCTGCTGCTGCTGTTATCGATGAAACGTTATCGAGGCAATCTGAAATTTCCCCTCGGTGCGGCGGGTGCGGCTTTGGCCTCTTCTCTGGCGTCCCTGGCTTCACCACACCTGTTGCACCTGTTGCTGTACCTGTGCAGCCCAGGCAGCCAGCACAAGCAGCCAGCAGAGATGCCCGGTACCTGCTGCGACCCACTTGTAATGCGGACTACTCACTCGATCGTTTACCCTACTCGGTAACGGATCTCAGATGAAATTAATATACGGGACCTGCCAATGGCCGCCGGGACCACTGCCACCGGCTCGTGCGGCTCGCACGTGGTGGAGCCTATGGCGACATAATGCCTCAGGGCCCAATTGAGAAAAAACTTTTGCTGACGGCAAGTGGAGCTTAATTGGGTCCAACCTAAGCCAGTTGAATTATTCCGGGCCCTCATGGTGTGCTTCTGCAGGTACCAGACAGGTTTTGGGTGGACCTTAGCATCTAAATTTGCACCGAGGGGCGTTGTACTCATTGGTTATCGTTGATATGCATTTGGTCTTACAATGAGTTGCTTTTAGAATTCCGGCCCACCCCCATTGCTGATGCGATATAAATAGCGGCATGCGCTCAAACGTGTATAAAACACTTGACGGTAGTTTTTTGTAAAAACGGGTTCACGAGCAAAGGAAACAGTTGATTTGTCATTTACAGGGACCATTTTGGTCAATTGACGAATTGACCAGCTGAAATTATATACTCCAGCAAAGCGAGCAAGCGAGCAAGAGCCCAGAACGACGACAGCTAGAACTTCAGGTTGCCTGTTTGCCTGTTTGAATAGCTTAACTGTAACTCAGTCATTTTGAGACTTTGGCTATGTGTAAGTATGACTTTGAAGAAGGTCTTGAATTGATTTGAAACTCGGATCGGAGATATTGGACATGGTTATCGTGGCGGAGGCGCAGTGCACACCTGCTTCTCAACTGTGTACCTGCCGGATGCTGGTTGAAGCTACCACTAGATTTGTTTAGCGGTTACTTTTCTCGGCAACAGTAGATGTTGCGGACCTCCTTTCTGCTAGATGCGTCAATCCTAGCATGTGGACTGCGAGGACAGGCGTCGAGCACTGCATGGGGCCTGAAGATCTTCCTTGGCTGTCCCTGAGGACTAAGAAACAAGGTTTTTTCAGAGCACCTGTTTGCTTTTATGGCCAATGTCCTGACGATTTTGCCCAACATGCGGGTTGCTAAATTGTGTTTGGACGTCTGAGCCAGATTGCAGGTAATTTTGCAGCATCTGATACCGGACCCTAGACATGGAAACACAAACGGCAATCGTGGCAGTGCGCAGAAGGGGTTAGTGAATGATAATCAAGATACATGTAAACATGGGATTATCTGACGTCAAAGCGGGTTTCGGGGAGGTTTATAACCGGTCCATCCTTCGTCGATATTATGAGTTTCGAGGTTTTTTCTTTGCTATTTTTTTATTGTCCACTTTGTTGTACTCAGTACTAACACACAATTACAGTCTCACGAGGATTCACTTCCGTTCTCGGGGCCCTGGCCCTGGGAGGACTTATTTTGATGCTAATCACTCTGCTGGGCTCAAATGGGTTTGACTATCCGTCGTACAAAGCCCATAAAATCTCGAAACCGCAGACCGCGGTGCCGACTGCTACCACTGGACTATCTCGAGGTTCAACTAGATCGTCGGCCAGGCCCCTTGGCGAGTCATTAAAGCCCGAAGACTTTGATGTCCATCACCCTGGCTTTTTCCACGATGAAAAGGATCGGGGTCGCTTTGAATCCGTCGATGTCTGGAGAGACCCCGAGGTCTATGATGACCCGTCGCAACCGGAGGGTCTTTTGCGTCCCCCAATGCCCTCTCTAGGTGAGTTCAAGTCAAAGGGAGAATACATCAAACAGCCAATTGTGGCAGACTACGCTAAGAATTCGGATAAACTGTTCTTGATGATCAAGACTGGTGCGTCGGTTCTGTGGAAGCGACTGCCTGTGCATTTGTTCACTACCTTGACCAGAGTCCCTCATTTCGGACTGTACTCTGATGCCCCGGCTTCCATTGGTGGCTACGAGGTGATCGATGTTCTGGCAAACGTTAGTGCCGAAACCAAAAACAGTGATGCATTCGAAATGTACCGCCTGCAGCGGGAGTTGCACGACGGCTACGGAGTCTTGGATCTTAGCGAAGTTAATGTTAACAAGGGCTGGGACCTTGATCGGTTCAAGAACATTCCAATGCTCGTCCATGCTTACAAGTCATCGCCCAATTCGGACTGGTTTGCATTCATGGACGCTGATTCCTACTTTATGCTCGATAACCTGATGGAGTACCTTGATACACTCGACCCCAACAAGCCTTTATACATTGGTAATGCCATTGGGGCGTACAGGTTTTGTCACGGAGGCACTGGAGTGGTGTTATCACGAAAGGCGCTCGAGCTCACTGTGGGAGGCGACCCAGAGTGGATCGCAAAGGCCGAAAAAGTGACCCACGACACGTGCTGTGGTGACTTTATGGTTGCCTGGCTCATGAAGGAGATGATTGACCTGGAACCAAAATCCGGTAAGGAAGAGTACCCTCATATCGGAAGCAAGTTCCAGGGAAACTCGTTTTGGGATGTAGAGATCAACGAGGACAAGTGGTGTGAGCCAATTCTGTCCTTCCACCATCTCACCCCTCATGATATTGAAATCTTGTGGGAGTTTGAGAGACTTCAGGGACCCAACCGAAACAAGATCACCTACGCAAGCATTTACAATCAATTCTACAAGCCATACTTGACTCCTTTGAGGGAGGACTGGGACAATGGCGCTCGCGAGGATGAGTATACCGAGCAAAGGTACCAGGATCAGAAGGCCAATGCCCTTGAAGAAGGAAACGAGGAGCGGTTGCGAGAAATGCAGGAACTGGAAAAGAGCGGACCTCTTCCTCATGAAAGTCTGGAAGGATGTCGCCTCGCTTGTGAAGCCAAGAGCGACTGCCTCAGCTATAGATACATGCCCGAAGAAAAGTACTGCGGAATTTCAACCACAGTGCGCCTGGGTCATCCTCAACGAACATACATTTCCCACGAGGATGAGCACGACGGGGACAGAAACAAGTATGGCATTGTGTCTGGATGGCAAATCGACCGCATTCGAGGCATTCGATCTCGGTCGCCTTGCGATAACTTCCAGAGCGACGACAGCTTGTATGTTGAGGGCTGGTATCTCACGTACGGTAAATAGCTGATTACGATAATTTATTCTTTCAGAGACAAGCACTAGTATTTTCTGTCTAGATCGATCTATTAGTTAACCGTCTTATTTCTTCTCCTTCTTCTTGGAAGTGGAGTCCTTAGGAAGCTCCTTGACGTAAGGAATAAATTCAGGCTCTCCAGGAATGTACTTTCGCAGCACCTCGGGGACTTTAAGTCCATCCTCGGTCTGGTAGTTCTCCAGCACACAGCACAGAGCACGCTCAGTAGCGCACAGAGTGGAGTTGAGGCAGTGGACGTACTTCTTTTCACGCTCGTTCATCTTCTTGATTCCGCATCGGATCTCCAAGTTACGAGACTGGTAGTCGGTACAGTTGGAGCACGACACAAGCTCCTTGTACTCACCCTGGAAGGGGAACCACGCCTCCAGATCGTACTTCTTAGCGGCAGCGTTGTTGAGCTCTCCAGACACAATGCTCACCAGTCGGTAGGGAATGTTGAGACTCTTGTAAAACTCCTCAGCAAAGCCAATCATTCGGTCAAACTCATCCCAAGACTTTTCAGGCTCAGTGATGCAGAACTGCTCAATCTTCTCAAACTGGTGAACTCGGAAGATACCCCAGGCATCCTTACCGTGAGAACCGGCCTCTCGTCGGAAACACAGAGAGTAACCGGCGTATCGCTTGGGGAGCTGCTCAGCAGGCTGCTCGAACCACTCGTTGGAGTGGTAAGCAGAGATGGGCTGCTCAGAAGTGGCAATCAGGTACTTTTCGTCAGATCCGTCCATGACCTTGTACAATTCCTCGTCAAACTGGGACAACTGGGCAGTCTGGGCCATGACCTCCTTGTTCATGAACACGGGGGCCTGCAGAGGGGTGTAACCACGCTTGGCCAAAAAGTCCAGACCGTAGTTAATAAGAGCCTGGTTCAAGAAGACACCATAGTTTCGCAGGTAGTATCCACGGTGTCCAGAAATCTTGGTACCTCGCTCCTGGTCAAATCCATCCAGACGAGTCAGCACCTCGTGGTGAGAAAGAGTGGCTCGGGCAGACTCGTCAAAGTTGCTTCCTTCAGGAGCCCACTTGCGCATCAGCTCATTGTTCTCTTCGTCCTGGGACACGGGAACAGAAGAGTGAACAATGTTTCCTACAGTGTTGACCTTTTCCCGAAGCTTAGCGTCAGCATCCTGCTCAGTCTGGGTGAGCTCAGCCTTCTTCTTAACAATTTCGTCCTTCTGCTTGAGCAGCTCAGAGGCATCTTCCTTGGCCTTGAACTTCTTTCCAATCTCCTTCTGGACTCGGTTCTGCTCCTTGTTGAGCTCGTCAAGGTCGAACCGAATCTTGGTCCAAGCCTTGTAGTCGGCGATAATCTCGTCGACCAGCTCCACGGAGTCACCGCGGGCCTTCTGGGAACGACGAATTTCCTCGGGGTTTCCTCCCTTTTCTTCGATGAACTGGATGATATCGAGCATGTCGAGTTGGTGAATTTTTTGATGTCCCCGGGTTGAATAATGCCACGCCGCGCTCAGGGGAGAAGGCATACAAATAATATCAAATAATAATTAATGACATTCAACGTTACATAAGATCTATTATTATTATTATTATTATTATTATAGGGATAGATGTGGTTACTGTAGAATAGCGAGTAGTGGTTAGACGATTTGATCTCCTTTGGGCTTTTCCTGGACCCTTTGGGCTTCGGCGCCACTGTAGGTAGCAGTCTGGTTGGACTCGTAGTGCTTGACAAAGAAAAAGGCCAACAAGCCTGCTACAGCAGCGTATGCAATTAGCGTGTAGTAAGCATTAGCGTAGTAGCTGCTGTGGAAGGTATCGCCAATCTCGCTGGTTCCAATGGCCAGGGTGATGGCGGCTCCCAGTTGAACTGCCGTCATACAAAGTCCAGCTACCACGCCCTGGTGGTCCAAGGGAGCAGAGGTGACAACGGCGTTGATGAATGTGGACATGAAGAGACCAGTTCCAATTGACAACATGACGTTTCCAGTAAAAATGTACCTCCAAAATGATTGATTATCTCGGACCCTGCTCCAAAGTACAGCGCCGATAATATCAAATATTGGCCCAATTGTCAGCATCCACTTTGGCGACACTCGGCCATACATTGCACCTCCAACTACGCAAGCTAATGCGAATCCAATTCCAAAAGGAATAAACTGCACTGCAGCCCGCATGGGACTCTCTGCGCGAATAGACATGAGCTGTTCTGATCCCACAAATAAGGTCACATACAGACAGGCAGCGTTGAATGGAGCCAGGATAGGAATCACCTTGAGATTGGGGAATTTCCAGGCATATCTTGGGATCAAAGGTTCGATTTTGAACACCCGCTGGCTGATCTTGTACTCGTAAACCGGAAAGAAAAGCATAATAAGCACACCTAAAATGATGGGCGCAATGACTCTGGCAGACTTCCATCTTCCAGGAGCAGAAGTAAAGCCAAAGACCACCAGAATCATTCCGACGACCGCAATTGCTGTTCCCAACAAATCGAGCTCTTTGAGAGAGCTTAACCCTCCCTTGTGGGGAGTCTCCTTGACCAAAAAGAAGGCCGAAATCATGAACAGAATTGACAGTCCAAACGACAGGTACATGAGGCCCCGGTAGCCAATGGTCACCTCAGTAAAGGCACCACCAACAATGACTCCAATGATGCCTCCCATAGCAGCAGCTGATCCAACGCAGGCCATTGCGATTGCCTGCGCTCGACCAGTGAAATTGTATGCAACCAAAGCAGTGGATGTTGGGATTGTAAACGCAGCTCCAACTCCCTGCAGAGCTCGAAACACATATAGAACATAGACGTTCTGAGCCAGAGCCATGATCAGCGAGCAAATCCCCATACCCAACAATCCGCCCAGAAATACCTTCTTGTATCCGATAAAGTCACCCAGTCGACCTCCCAGGAGAATGAACGAGCCAAAACTCAGCGAGTACGCGGAGATGACCCACGACGCTTCATCGGCAGACACATTGTACTTCATAGTAATGTCAGGGACAGAAAAAATGAGCCCAGTCATGTTGAGCACATCGAGAATCTGAGCTCCAGCCATCACTAATAGAATTAGCGGGCCAAAAAACATTCCATGATTGGGTGTCACGTACCCTCGGGGCTCCTCCTGGGTCTCCGGATTGTTGTCTGTGTGCGAATTGGCATCTGCGACAGCATCACCACTCTCGTAAACTGATCCATTGTTAGGCAATGAACTAGTCCCACTGCCCGCAGTCTCCGAGTCCGTCTCGTGGTCAGGCTTCCTATCAACAGCTATGTCTTCACTTGAATTCATGTCTTCGTTATTGATGGAGAATACGATGTTACACCACTTGTATATCCACCACCCATCGTATATCCACCACGTACATCCACCACCTCATCAAACGCTATCCAATTGGTAATATCTATGACTACTATGTATCGGTTTACCGCACGCGTGTCCCCTGAGTGACTAACCTCCATGTCACTCCCTATGCAAAAGGGTCCACTTTTACGAGGACCCTTAATCCGCTTGTTGCGTACTCAGGGGCGGAAACCCGCACGGACCATCCTCGAGGATGCGGAGTTGCGCTCAGATTCCCGCTCGTGCCCCCGCAGTTTGCTACTTTATATTCTTGATCTGGTGCTGTTAATCACGTATACAGGACATTCAGGGCCAGTGCCAGAGACAATTGGTAATCAGACCCTGGAATCAGACCTGGAATGCTAAATCCGTGGATTTGTCCGATAAAATCCGGGATGGCCTCAAAATAGCCCCACAACCGGAGCTCCACTAGCATTTCGTACTTGTCAAATGGCGAAGACGGACCAGTCATCTGAATCGCCCCAGTGGCTAAACTCTCCGCTGCCATTCTTTGTGTTGGTGAGGGATCATTCAAAGTACGTGCTGCCGGGGTCAGTTGAGCCGGAGCCGGACCCAGAGTCGTCTCGCGATATTCACTCGCAATCCAGTTCGGAGATTGTAGAGAGGGAGCGAATCGAGCATGGAGGCGAGTTCCTGACTAGTCACATCTACCCTGACGTGCGATATGTGTTTGAGGACGACGATTTCGATCCGGCGGTAGATGTTCTAGAGCATGAGGAGGGAGATATTTCGGTAATTGTGGACTTTGACGCCTCTGGAGAGAAGGTTGTATCATACAAATCGCTGTCGCCAGCTTGGCAGATCACAGAAGCAGCGTGCGATGGAAGTACCACGTCTGCTCCGGCATGGGTTCGTGGCCAGCCCAACTCGTCTTCTCGTAAGCTATTTATTGACGGCACTAGTAACCAGACCACCACTTTGCGACGGCACCATGACAGACCTAGCTCTCCCATGACAGAGTCGCGCCAGCTGATGCAGGCAGTAGTGGATCGGAGCAATCAGCTTCGCCAGCTGTTATACCGGCAGAACAGCAATCCCAGTAATTCCCCTTCCTCCTAGTCATGTTTTATTTGTACGCATTATTATTTATTAGACACTAATCATTCACTTCATTAATCGTTAGGTTAAAGGTATCATCATCGCCGTCGTTTGGATGTCATTATTAATGGCTCTGGTGCGGGCCTTTTGCGAGGTTCATCCTCCAGCGCAGGCTTCATTCGGGGCAAGTTTTCAGGAATTTGGTCCAAGGGCACCCTGGTCGCAGGGTTTGTGGGCTTTTGCTTTTCAGTTCCAGTTTCAGTTCCATCACTGGCTAATTGCTCTAGTTTGGCCACTGTTCTTGAAATTGACGTTAGTTCTGACTGGGCAAGGGACTTTGTTTCTTCCCACTTTTCAGTGAGCTTATTCATGCCAATCTCGTCGTCAATTCCGCCTTCAATTCGATTCTTCATAAACGTCATATGGTCCTGCACTTCGTTAAGCTGCTTTTCGCAGGTCACTGTCAGCTTTGCAATCTGCTGTTTGACCAGGTCGTTGTGCTCTGAGCCATGGGATCGCACCTGAGACAGATGCTGGTACAGACCAGACACGCAGTTCTGAACTATGGCCATCTGTGAAGCAATTGCATCATTGGTGAGGACTGCTACTCTACTGGCAGATTGTTCTAAGGAGTTGGCTCCCGACTCAGCTACCGAAAGAATGCCTCCCAGCTTGGAGCCAATTGCAGCTTGGTTCTGGGCCATTTGATGGCTCATCGAATCATTGCGCTGAACAGCAGAGGCAAGGCCGTCGTCGCATGTCTTTGTAACGCTGGAAATGTCGTCAGCAAGGGCAGCTGTAGGCTTGCGAACAAACTTGTCGATGGACGATTCCACTCGGCTTTCGTAATTTTCAGTAAACTGCTTGATTAGAAGAGACATCTGGGACACCAGCTTGTCCTTTTCGACAGCAGCCCGCTGTCGCTCTTCCTTGATGGCTTTCTCCAGTTCATCCTGTTGAGTCTGTTGTTTGCGCACAACCTCGCCTACCGACGAATTAAGGCTACTACTGAAACTCTCAAAGTGCACCTTGTTCTGTTCAAGTTCTTGGGCCATTTGGTTGAACAAGATTTCCAGAGTTCGTTTCACTTCATGTACAGGGCCCTTAAACCTTTGTCTAAACACAGACACCTCCTGCTGGATTGACTGTGATATGCCCGCGGCCGCATCCTGAAGCTTTTCGAGCTCTTCTTGGACCTTTTGCTCTACCTCCTTGCGTGCAGTGTCCATGAGACCAAACTTTTGGTCAAACTGTGCCTCCGAATCGGTAGCGCGCTCTGCCAATTGGTGGTTGAGCGTTCCCAATTGTTCCAGCTTTTCTCGTACAAGATTAGACGCTTTGTTGATCTGGCTGACCTCTTCAGCGACTACCTGATTAAGTCGACCCGACAACTCCAGAGTCATCTCGTCGTGAACAGAACTGTAGTTGCCCAAGTACGTCTCAATCTGGTTCTTTGATCCAGAAATTCCTTTACATGACTCGGTGACAGTCGATTTTACGGCGTCGTCCTGAGCTAATCGCTCCTGTAGCCGGTCTTGTAAACTATTAACGTCCCGAATGGTTACGTCCATAGCATCTAGCAGCCCTTTACCGATACTGGTTTCCATCCCTTGAGCATGGGCCATGAGATCATTCACAACGTGCCGGCTAGATTGCAATGCCACCTTGGATATCATTACACCATTCAGACTGGATGACAAGTCACCAGAAGCCGATTCTAGCTGTCGATTAACACCAGTGAGCTGGACTCTTGTGCGCTCGATTAATTCCCGGGCATCCTTCAGCTGCTTATCCACTGTTTCAAGCTTTCTTTGCTGATCATTAACAAGAATCTTTTGGCTTTCGCTTTCGGCGATCATTTCATTATACTGTTCGGGAACAAGGTATACTCCATTTTTCTTCCTGGTGGCAGTAAGATCTTGACGCATTCGTTCCAAATCTTCAGCGTATTCTTTAAGTAGAACTCTTTTGGGGATTGTGCCGCTCACTTGGGGTTTGTTCTTAATGTTCTTAGCCCGGCTCGCGTACTCCAGAGTACTCAATGTCTCTTCAACGTTAACGAGAGCAGGGGAGACAGTAGCAATGATGCACGTCTTGGTATGACCGCCTAGGGAGTCTTGCAAAAGTCTAGTTAGCTTGGACTCTCTGTACGGAATGTGTGCAGTCTTATCCACTAGGCCATTAATGACTCTGCCTAGTGCTAAGAGACTCTGGTTAATCATTCCGGCTTCTCGAGCGCGCTTGTTCTCGGCTCCCGATTTTCCAATATTCTCAGATCCGGCCAAATCGACCAAATTGATTTTAGACCTGTGAGCGTACTCTCCAGTACCATCGTCCATGGCAACTGTAATAGTAAAGATTGTGTGGGAACGGGATGAAATGTCATTCATTTTGGTCGACGCAATGTGGCGCCTGCGTACTGCAGTCTGTAGCAATTTCATTCCTGCTTCAGGGGTAGTGACCTGGTAATCTGACAGCCCCTGAATTGTTACCGTCCGTTTGGCTGAGTCGTCTATTATTCGCAGTTTTTTGTCGTCATCTTCTAATAAATCGCTTAATTCTTCATTGTACAATTCCACGCAAGAAAAGGACACGCAGCAATCTCGCCCTTTGGTATCAATAGCGGCAAAAAGCTTATAAATTACGCGAGGGATGATTCCAGCATCCGCAGAAAAGGTGCCATTGTCTATCGAATCATCTCCGGTCATTGTAAACGTCTTTCCCGTTCCAGTTTGGCCGTAAGCAAACACTGTACAATTAATTCCTGTAAGCAGCTCGTCAACAATAGGTGAAACGACTTCGTCAAATATCATGTTCTGGTCTGACTCGGGCCCAAACACATGGTCAAGGTTGTAAATCTTCTTTGTGCTAAGATCCTGGCCGACTCTTACGGCAATTTCATTTGAGCTGTGGCCAGTCTCCACAACTACCGCCGACTTTGCTTTAATTTCACGGTCGTTACGCCCTCGACATCGCGCGACAACGCGAATGTTGGTCGAATCTGGGTCGTTTCTCACATCTACGGGGTTTCCGAGTCGAGATTCGGGCCTCGATTGTGGCTGCGCGTCAGTATGAGCAATAGCACTGGGCTTTCGAACCCGCGATACCCTCGTAGGAGGTCTTAGAGCCATTGAGCTGGCCCTGGAGCTTCGCATTGCAATAAATAGAGATTAGTATTGTCAAATTGATAAAAAATAAGGACTAAATGGTTTGTTTACTGGTTTTGCCGATCGCCGACGTGGGTTGCCTAGGCAACGGGAGTCCGGAGGTGTCAAACGCCGTGCGACCCCGTCTGATAAGATAACGACTACTTTTCCTAGGGAATTTGAACAGGGTTGAACAGGGTTGGACAGGGTTGAAGTCTATAAATTACAGCATGTCGTTAATGTTAATGGGCATCTCTTCGATCTGAGTGGAGTAGAACTGCTCAATGTCGTGGAGGATCTTGAGCTCGTCGTCGGTGACAAAGTTGATAGCCACTCCTTTTCTTCCAAAACGGCCCGATCGTCCAATTCGATGGAGATAGTTTTCACGATGAGAGGGGAGATCGTAGTTAATTACCAGCGACACCTGCTGGACGTCAATTCCACGAGCCCACACGTCGGTGGAGATGAGTACTCGAGACTTTCCGCCTCGGAATTCATTCATGACCTGGTCTCGCTGCTTTTGATCCATGTCTCCGTGCATGGACGACACTGTAAAGTTAGCATCCCGCATCTTGTCAGTAAGCCAGTCGACTTTTCGCTTTGTGTTGCAGAAGATGACGGCCTGAGTGATTGTCAGGGTATCGTACAGGTCACACAGTGTGTCAAACTTCCAGTCTTCCTTCTCCACGGCGATAAAGTATTGCTTGAGTCCTTCGAGGGTCAGTTCGTCACGCTTGACCAAGATGCGGACGGGGTCGTTCATGAATTTTGAAGTAAGAGACAACACATCTGGAGGCAGAGTAGCAGACACTAACACTACCTGAGTAGCAGGGGGAAGGTATCTGTAAATTTCATAAATCTGGGACTGGAAACCCATATCCAGCAAGGTGTCGGCTTCATCAAGAATGAGCATCTTTACTGATCGGGTGGACAGGTGGCTGCGACGGATCATGTCAGCTACTCGCCCAGGAGTTCCTGATACCACATGGGGGTTTCTCTCTAAAGCTCGGATGTCCTCTCCAACGCTCTTGCCACCAATGCAGGCGTGGCATTGGGCATTCATGTAATCACCAAGAGCCAGTACTACTTTCTGGATCTGGACCGCCAGCTCTCGAGTGGGACTCAGAACCAACGCCTGGGTGGAGCGAGATCGCATATCGAGCACATCAAGCATTCCAATAGAAAATGTAGCTGTCTTACCAGTACCAGACTGTGCTTGAGCGATGACATCGCGTCCACTCATGATTTGGGTGATTGCTCGAGACTGGATGGCCGAGGGGGCCTCGAATCCGTAAGCGTAAATTCCTCTCAGCAGGTCCTCGTGAAGGTTCATGGCCTCAAACGAACCATACACGCCGACGCCCTCGGACGAGCGAAACTCCAACTCCTCTTCCATATTGCCTTATTCTTTGAAATTTCAAACGGAAACTCACACGGATAAGATAAATTTCAAGTCAGCCGTTCGGGTCGAGGAAGCTCTTTGGCCAGCGTCCCTAGCGAAACTGGTCGTGTAATAGGTAGTTGATCATTGCGAACGCTGGAAAAATTCGGTCAAAGCACTAAACTGCCAGTATCTCGGCCATTTACCGTACCATGGATGTCCAATTGCCTGATATTATGGCATGGTTAGTCGCAGTCGGTTCGTCCGCCGCAGAGAGCCGCGGGCGCCGCAGACTGATAACAAAAAAATCCCCTTCACACAATCTTGATCATTTTCAAGTCAACCATAAAAAAACTGGCATCAATGACTCGACCTTGGGTAGTTCTGGTGGCAGGAGGACACGCCGCTGGCAAAAAGACAGTGTGTAAGGACCTGGTCGAGGCAGTGGAAAAGCTGAGCGATGGAGGCATCAGCCTACACAGTGACGTTGTGCATCTTTCCGACTACAAGGTTGGCAAGCGAGGACCAAAAGCATACGATTTTGAAAAGCTCAAACAGCATTTAGACAGTCAGGAACAGCAGATGATAATGGTGGAAGGACTATATGCGCTATATGACCAACAATTGAGAGATCGAGCCGTCATGAAGGTGTTTGTAGACTCCGATGCTGACACTCGACTGTCCAGATGGATTCTCCGAGACACTCAGGGCGATTCTTCAAAGCTTGGAGACGTTCTCGAAGAGGTAAGTACCCATACCTACGCGTGAACCTATCAATGCAGTGTACTAACTCCCAGTACCTTAACCATGCACGCCCAGAAATGTTGCAATCGATTCAGCCTGTAAGTATCCCAGTCTTAATTTCCCGGCCCTGAATTATCCACTGCCTTGAATGTGGATCTCCTTGAACGTGGATCAATTGATAAGCCTGATTCTAACCCTAGACCAAAGACTATGCTGACGTGATTCTGCCAAGAGGATCGGAAAAATCAGGAATTGACCTCATAGCTGCCGGCATCTACGATCGCATCCGCGAAGAGGCTCCTCTGTCCTCTGATTACGCCCCAATGGTGGCCGAAAAGCCCATCAATCTTCGTCGAGAGTCCGTGCAGGCTCAAAACCAGCATTACTATGACCTCAACTAAAACCGCCGCCCATCGCGCGGCTCCGCCTCATATTCACGAGGGACCATTGTTCGACTATGATTGCGCCAGCGATCAGCGGCCACCACTGATAGCTGACGACAAAAGGAGGCAAAGTTGGTTTAGATTAGTTGCTTCCAAAATGCGGGGTTGTGTGTATAGAAGAAAACGATTCTAACTCTAAAACAATCAGCTGTAACAGTTGTAGGGTGTTAATGTAGTTAAGCTTTGTCGTCGTCGGGCTATGCAGCCGATAAGGTAATCAGTCGTAAGGGTCTTAGCAGGGTCCAGTACTACTATCTTCGAAGCTATAGCTATAGATTGTGAATATTATTACAAGGATAAATTGCGTCACGTCCAGAATTACGTACTATTACCCCAACTCCTTTTTTGTTTGCTCATTCTCCGTATCATCGAGGCGGCGTCTTGGCCCTGCTGATAAGAAGTTCGAAACCCATTTTGCTTGCCACTGCACCGCCCACTGCGTTTTAGTAAAACAAAGTGGTGACCGAAAAATTCAGAAACATATATAAAAGCTCTCGATCCGCCCCCTCGCACATTTTCCACTTCCAGCTGATCCACAGGCTCTTTTATTTATGGTAGTGCCTGTAAGTCTAACGTCTACCGATGGCTCCCTAAGCTATCTTCACATCGCTTCGCTGACCTTGGAGGCAGTTCTCCAGACGGTTATAGTATGTCTGTTTGGGTTTGTGGCGGCGACCACTGGGCTACTATCGCCAGAAGGTCAGAAGCAACTGTCAAAGCTTAATGTACAAATTTTCACCCCATGTCTAGTGTTTGCCAAACTGGGCTCGTCGCTGTCGCTACAGGCTCTGGTCGACATTGCAGTGATTCCAGTATTCTTTGTAATCACCACTGCAGTTTCGTTAGGAGTCGCGCGACTGACTTCACTATTGCTTCGACTCAACACTCCTGAGTCTAACTTTGTAACGGCAATGTCAGTGTTTGGTAACTCAAACTCTCTGCCAGTGTCGCTGACTGTCGCGCTTGCATACACTCTGCCCGACTTGACATGGCCAGATCTGCCTAACGATAATAAGGACGATGTCGCGTCCCGAGGAATTCTGTATCTGCTCATTTTCCAGCAGTTGGGCCAGATTCTGCGGTGGTCTTGGGGTTACAATACACTGCTGGCCAAGCCCGATCTGTGCAGTCACCATGAGGCCCTGGAGAATGGCAGTGGTGTAAATGATGGCGACATTGAGTCCCATCCTGCCGCTGCTAACGAGGTGGATACTGATGACCCTAGTCAGAGCCTGCTCAGTGGACCCCGTGTGCCAGAGTATGTCAGGGAATCTTCAGAGGAAAGCTCGGAAGAACCCCACCTCTTGTCGTCATCCACGCGATCCTCATCGTCCAAGTCGCTGAGCAAGATTGTGTGTCGCATTTGTGCATCGTCGGCACAGTCAATTGCATCTTCTCCTGTTGACGGGTCTGCTGGGTTGTCTGGATGGCAGCGCACCGGTAATTGGCTAAAGAGTGCATATGCCAAATTCATGTCGTTCATGAACCCTCCATTGTGGGCCATGTTTGTAGCAATTTTGGTCGCAGCGTTCCCCAAGGTCCAAGCAGAGCTGTTCCGAAACGGTGGCTTTGTAGAAAACACTGTTGGCAGCGCTGTCAAGCAGCTTGGAAACCTGGCTATCCCCCTCATTCTGGTGGTGCTGGGATCTAATCTTGCTCCAAACGACGAGGTTCCTCCACCCTCCAAAAATTACAAGAAGATTGTGTTTGCTTCCTTGCTGTCACGAATGGTCCTTCCTGCTGCTATACTGCTACCATTGATTGCATTATCTGTCAAGTATATCAAAATCTCCATTCTGGACGACCCAATCTTCTTGCTGGTTGCATTCATTCTGACTGTTGCCCCTCCAGCAATCCAGCTCTCGCAAATCTGTCAGCTCAACCAGGTCTTTGAGCGTGAAATGTCGGGAGTGCTTTTCTGGGGTTATGTCATTCTGACCCTCCCATCCACTATTCTCATTGTGGTCACCAGTCTCAAGGTCATTGATTGGGCCGGTACTACTCGAACGTAATTGGTAAACCCCAAAATTCAATAATGCAATAAATGCAATGAATTCAACGAACTTGTTTCTCTTGTCACCTTTTATAGGTTGTACGTTTAGATAGTCGGATGATGTAGAGTTGGCCAGTGACCGCTATATACAGTACCCGCCTGATAACTCCAAAATGCAATATTTGTCTTCTCCTGTCCTCTGTCACAGCTCTTTAGCCCCCTTCGTCCTAACCCTGTTGTAATAGAGATCCCCGACAGATCATTGCTTCTAGTCGTGAGTATTTTGCAGCGTTCCGCTGATATTTTGCCATGATGCCTGTGCCCAGATCATTTCGAAGTGCAGAAAAGTGAGGGCATACGGTGGGCGGATTTCGCGAATTCGCATAGTAATCTCTGAAAAAGTCACCATCTGATCCTGTAGGCAGTACATGGGCAGGATAATGGAATCCGTCCACTACAATCATGCGATCTCGAGCTATTCGTTCCAAGTCCAGGTGGTGTTGCATTGACAGAAGGAAATCTCTCTCCCCGGCTCGTTGGATATCTAGATTTGTGTATGGCTTCCCTTTCAAGTCTAATGCATTGTTCAAGGTTCCAATAGTGAGCGCGGGCACTCCCAAGTGGTCTGAGCGAACCAGCACTGCATTCCGAGGCACCGTAAAGTCATCGCCATGATCAATAGAGAAATTGCGGCATTCTGGATTTGAGCAACACGCTTCACCTTCGTCATCTTCACCCTCTGGATCGTGGTAATCATCCTCGTCAAGCTCATCTACGCTGTCTCTGTGCTCTTCGTCCTCTTCTTGCTCGTCATCGTCAAACCCACCGTCGGCATTATCGCCCCATAAGATTCTCCGTCTGCGTTCCTTTTGCTTATTCTTGAGTTCCTCCAGCGCAGAGCTACCAGTATCTTCCTCCTCTTGCTGGCGCTTCTTCTTGATATGCTGCCGCAGGGCCGCCTTCTGCTTAGAAACCTTCCTTCGGGGACGAGGCATAGAAACTGTCTAAACTGTCTTGGTCAAGTTGCAAGGCTCACAACCATCATGGACGACGAGCAAGCTATTAAGAAGAGAGCTGAGGAGTGGAGTAGCAAGCTTTCAGGGAAGCGAATTGTATCACAGGTAAGTTTTCTATAATTGTTCTAAACTACTGTTATTAACTAGGCTGATGAGTCTGCTGAGTCGGACGGATCTGTCGTTCAGGAGAGCTCGTTGCCCAAACCTTATCGGATCCTCAAACCGGGGTCGTTTGCCACCAGGGACTTGCGGCCTGACCGTCTCAACGTAACCACAGATGAAGCTGGCAACGTAAAAAGCGTATATTTTGGATAAGCTTTGTAGAATGGTCAAGTTGTGGATCGTTATCTAGCACCACTCGGGACCCCCGCTACAGTCGGCCTGTCCGCCATCTAGGTGATATCCCTCCTTCCAGTGAGGAGTAACTGTGGAGATAAGCTAAATAAGTTGATAACAAGGGTTAATATATAGAGACTGATAAAATTGTCTTTTCACAATGCCCAATCGCAAGAATGGATGACGAGAAGGAACTTGAGAAAGTGGGTTATTCCCAAGAATTGAAGCGCACCTTTTCGCTTTGGTCCATGATAGGTTTCTGCTTTTCAATTGTAGGATGCTGGGCCGCGATCTCTGGTAGTCTGTCTACGGTCATGGTCGCCGGAGGCCCCGTAGTGCTGTTCTGGGGATGGATGGGAGTAGGCGGATTGAGCATGTTCGTGGCTCTCTCCATGGCTGAGATATGCTCCAGCTTCCCGGTTTGCGGAGGGCAGTACTCATGGGTTCTCTTCCTGGGCATGGACCGCCGATGGGGTCGAGTGCTGTCCTATGTTACTGCCTGTATTCAAATGGGAGGACTCAATTGTATGGGGTCCACCGCATTGTACATGGTCGCACAATACTGTGAAGGGATGATTGTGCTAAGGAGTGCTGAAGGTACTGAAGCCACGAATTGGCATGTAGTGCTCATTGCGTGGGCACTGCTTTTTGGAGTCACAATGTTCAACATTTTCTGCAACTGGCTCCAGCACTATGTCAGTTCCTTTGCCCTGTTCTGGTCCCTGTTTGCGTTTGTGTTATCATCAATTGTTGTTCTGGCAGTCAATGATGAGAAGCAAACTGGCACGTTTGTGTTTACGCAATTTGTCAACGACAGCGGCTGGACAAGTGTTGGAATGGTGGTGATTATAGGAATCATGCAATCAGCCTATGGCATGTGTACCTACGATGCTCCGGCACACATGTGTGAAGAGCTTGCCCACGCCAGTCGGGACGCACCACGGGCAATTGTTATTTGCGTGGTAATTGGATTCATTACCGGCGTCTGCTACATCCTAGTGCTCATGTTCAGCATCCACGACGTTGAGGACGTAGCTACGACGCCTACCGGCGTTGCCATTCTGGAAATCTTCTATCAAGCAACGGCGTCAAAGGCTGGAGCAATTGGCCTGCAAACGCTTGTAATGATGTGCCAGGTATTTGCCTCTAATGCGCTGTTGGTTGAAAACTCTCGCTCTGTTTACGCTCTAGCACGCGATGGGGCCTTTCCAAAGTTTATCAGTGACAAGCTCCGCATCATTCACCCAGGGCTCGATGTTCCCATCTGGGCGATTGTCATCTCAGCGACTTTTGAGGCAATCTGGGTTGCAATTCTATTTGGATCCACCGAGGCTTTCTTCACTGTGCTCTCGGTAGCCACTATTGGCCTCTACATTTCCTATCTAATTCCCATTGCCGTCGCAATCTTTAGGCGTAATCAGCTACGAGACGAGAGATTCTACAGTCTTGGAAAATGGGGCCTATGCTGCAACATTACATCATCAATTTATCTCCTCTTTTGCTCTATCTTTTTCTTTTTCCCCAGCGAAATGCCGGCTACAGCGTCTAACATGAACTATGCCTGCGTAGCGTTCGGTATCATCGCCTTATTAGGACTCCTGTGCTGGTTCGGAGGGGGTAGAAAGTACTACGCGGTAGAAGTTATGGCAGGAGCTAGCGAGCATCTCGAAGATAACGTAGAGATCGACCGAGAGAAGATTCCCGCCAGCATAACCGTGTCAGAAGTGTGAGGACGGTACCCCTCTTCCCCGGATTTCAAATGCTCCGAATTCCGAATCCCGCGTGTTCCCGCGCCAGTTTTGCTAACTTATTATTTGATTAAATTACGCTGTTTTTTCTATATCTTGTAACGGATTTACATCTTGCCAACTAGGTACTGCTGCCAGTATGTTATTGGTTCTCGGGCCTTATCAGTCTATCGGCACTGTCGACCTTCGAGGGACCGACATATGCATCCCCCACGTTGGCGGCTATTCTGGCACACGATGAGTAGAATAATATAAAATGTGTCGAGAAAGTTTGCTTCGAGCAGCTTGCCCATCATGATAGATAATGTGGATGATGACAAGTGTTTGGCCAACGTTGGTTATGCCCAGGAACTCAAAAGAAGCTTCTCTCTGTGGTCAATGATCGGGTTCTCCTTCTCGATTTTGGGATGCTACTCGGCCCTGGCGGGGTCTCTTTCGACAGTAATGACCAATGGTGGTCCAGTGGCCCTGTTCTGGGGTTGGCTGGCCGTTGGATTCTTTTCCATGTTCTCTGTGGTGTCAATGGCCGAGATTTGTTCAAGCTTCCCGGTGTGCGGTGGTCAGTACTCTTGGGTGTTGCTTCTGACCCGAGGAAAAAAGTGGTCGAGGGCCATTTCTTATGCGACTGGATGCATTCAGCTGGGAGGTCTCCTTTGTATGGGCTCGACCGCTCTATATATGTTCAGTCAGTATATCGGGGGCATGGTCGTACTAGGTAGCCATGACGAGAGTTTTGTGACAAAGGATTGGCAGATTGTGTTATATGCTTGGGCAGTACTTCTTGCTGTTACTGTTCTTAACATTTTTGGCCAGGCCATTCAAAAGTATGTGTCGTTTACTTCTCTGTATTGGGTGCTGGGTACATTTTTTGTTTCGTCCATTGTGGTTTTGGCGGTCAACAACGACAAACGAGATGCGGAGTTTGTGTTTTTCGAATACATCAACGCTTCTGGGTGGGATAACAAGGGTATTGTAGTCATCCTCGGTATTATGCAGTGCGCATATGGGCTTTGCTGTTATGATGCTCCTGCCCACATGTGTGAAGAGATGACCCATGCCACCAGAGATGCACCCAAGGCAATGGTGTTATCTGTAATCATTGGATTCTTCACCGGTCTAGTGTACATTTTGGTTTTACTGTTTGATATCGTTGATATTGACAAGGTATCTGAATCTCCTACCGGGGTTCCTCTTTTGGAGATTTTTTACCAGGCCACGAGGTCAAAGCCTGGAGCGCTCTGCCTTCAGGTCCTCATGCTTGTTAACCAGCTATTTTCATCCAACGCATTGCTGTTAGAAGGTTCGCGATCTGTGTATGCATTTGCACGGGATGGTGCTTTTCCCAAAATTATCAACGGCAAGCTCAAGCACGTTCATGAGTCTTTGGATGTTCCTGTGTGGGCGGTAATTGCATCTGCTATCATGGAGGCTATTTTTGTTGCAATTTTGTTCGGGTCCTCCGCTGCATTTTTCACTGTTCTTTCTGTGGCCACCACTGGACTGTTTATTTCTTACCTACTTGCCATTAATGTGGCCATGTTCAACCGCAGCAAGCTAAGAACTGAGAGAGTGTTTGACTTGGGCAGATTTGGAGTTCCCTGTAACATTATTGCATCGGCCTACCTTATTTTCATTTGCATTTTCTTCTTCTTCCCCACTTACATGCCTGTCACAGGTTCCAACATGAACTACGCATCAGCAGCAATGGGTATCATTGCTGTACTAGGAATTGCCTGTTGGTTCTTAGGAGGAAGGAAGACGTATGCTCACCAGTTCCTGACGGATATTACTGAATCTGAGGAGATTGAGGGAGTTGAAGAAATTGGAGTAACTGGAAAGGGTGAATATTAAGTATTCGGGCATCTTTGTTGTATTATTTAATTGAATGTTTCTCTGTTTTTTACAATTCGTGACTCAGGAAGTGATTCCACTATTTTGTTTGTTTGTTTTCTTGACAGAATATTGGTCGCTTGAATGTGCGTTTACCGGACTGAACGAGTGTTAATTTTGTCTAGCCATAATGTCATATAGGCTCTTTACTCTATCGCGCTCATGGATAAACGTTCCTTTGTCCATATGAATAAAAAATCAGTGTCCTGTGGAGGTTAAATAAGCGCGGTAGTTTCTCGTTCACGGGAGCTACTCAGTTCTAGCTGCCGAGTTTGAGGTGACACGCCCATTGTTGTGTAACATACAGCGTTGCCATGTAGACGCATCTGAAATCCTATTTTTCTAGTCCTCTTCAAATTCCATCTATTCATCACACTTGTAATGCTGTCCTTATAGTGTCTGTCGGACGAACGCAGATTCAGGGTCTCTCCCGTATGTCTGTTCCATCAAAGTTTGCTCCATACAAGTTGGCAATCTCCACTGCAAGCCGAGAGTACTGTCGTCCCCCAACGTACACAGTCTTGCTCAATTCTTTCATAATTTCATTCTCGTCCATCTTCCACTTTTCTTTCCACTTTTCCTCTGCCCCTCTTTCCTGTAGTAGCAGACAGTAAATCGCATCCAATCCAGAGTACCTGTTGTACCTGCAGGTATAGGTGCACCCGCACGCCTCCTTTGGCATACCAGATGTACGACAAATCTCCTTACCATTGAACCTCAGCTTCCCACTCAAGTTATGTATGTCCTCCCCGATGTAACCATATTCACAGATGCAGTCGCTCAATCGATGATCTCGATCTTCACATACACATAATCGCGACAGTCCTATTCGTAGATACTGCATCAATCTCCCTCTTTGCGTTGAATCATTTCTTGGATTCACCTCATATCGAAAGCGCCAAGATGCCTTCTCCTGTGCCTGAAAGTCTCTACTCAGATAGTTAATCTCTAGAGTAATTAGGTACACGTTGCGGCCACTCTCTTCCATGGGAAATATAAAAAATGGCGTGTCTGATTCACCGGACTTTAGTGCAACATAGCTGCTTAGAAGTGGCCCTTTGGCCCTCACAAGTCCTGCTAGGATCTCCAGGATACGCCGCCAACTACTCTGGTCGCATGGCTTGCGAGTCAGTCCCTTAAGACACGCTTCTTCAGGCATCAGGCAGAACTTACAACACTCAGCGCTGGTCGAGGGGGTGATATCGCTGGCTAGGGATTCCACGTAATCGATATCCTCTCGCCTCGCTAGTGGGCAGTCCGCCGTAGTTGTACGGTGCCACCTGTCCCGCCCCGCCAGCACACACACAGGGCACTCGCGACACCACCGATTAAGTTGGTACCGCACTGCACGAAATATATCGTCCACAGTCCTTTGTGGCTTATGCTCCTCCCAAAACCCCGCAGCGGTCCCGCCCGATACACGCTCCTCCCATTCGTCCCATTCGTCCCATTCGTCCCATTCTTCTTCCTCCCATCTTTCCCTGTCAAATTCGTCCGGTTCGTCCGATTCGTCCCGCTTGTCCCGTACTTCCTTCTCCAATTCATCCCGTACGTCCAATTCGTTCCGCTCGTCCCTCTCCAATTCATCCCGTCCGTCCAATTCATCCAATTCGTCCAATTCGTCCGGTTCGTATCTCTCGTTCCGCTCGTCCTTCTCCAATTCATCCCATACTTCCTCCTCCCATTCATCTCGTACGTCCCTTTCGTCCGGTTCGTCCGGTTCGTCCTGGTGACGTTCTAACGGTGAGCTTGGCCCGACAGAACGGCCTTCGTCCGTGGCCCGCTCGGTCGAGCTTAGATTCCGTCTCTTCTGGCTGCCGCTATCTGTCTCTCCGGCATGTCTTTTACTTCCTGTCTCTGGTGTTGGAAACAAATGCTCTATCGCTTCATCGCGAAAGACACTCATCCTCGCGTTGTGAGTCGAATCGCTTACTTCACTCGCTTACCAGCCGTCTGATTTCAAGCAAGTTTGTCAGCGCTTAATAAGCATTCAGGGGGTCTTTCCTGTTGCTTTGCTTTCAGGTGAAAAAGATGGCTTTATTCAAGAAAGTGGGTTGAGATGATTAGACTGGTGTAACTTTTGCCCCAGGATGGCTATCCGCGGGTATTAATTGCCATTTTCTCATTTTATGGCTTAATTGGCGTATTTGGGTTATGAACTGGGAGGCATTCTGAATAATAGTTGACAGAGGACTGTTGGATCATTTGTACTGGTGAACACTCATCAATGGCTTGAACATTGATTACCTATCCTCTTCACATTGTCGCGTTCATAGATGCACGTTCCTCTGTCCTTATTAATGAGAAGCATAAGATTGTCTCGCAATTCAAACGCACGTATGGTAAATTTGCTTTGATATTCCCTGTCGAGTTGGTCCTGTTGCTGCCCAGAGAGTAAATAATTACAGTATACCACAATTATGGTCACTTTTGTATTTGTTCCCACTCGATACTTCCCATGGATCTAGGATTTGCGATCAGCACACTGATTTGAAGCTAGAACATTCAGGTAACTATCGTCATAAGGTTCCCACTTCGTACTCTCGCGCTCGTAGATATATGTTCCCTTATCCATATCAATATGAAGCAGCAGTTTGTCTCGCAATTCAAACCCCTGAATGGTATAGTTGCTCCCGTATTCCCTGTTGAGCACTTCCAGCAGTTCTACCGTGGTGATATCCGACCGTTTTTCGTTACTCCTGTCCACCATGAATATATCTCCCTCGTTGTATCTCAGATAATAGCTTTCACCGATTTCGTAACTCCGACCGTCCCAGAAGTGTGAATATGAATCATTGACAGATATTTTGCTTAGTATAGGCTTCATGTCGTAAACATACTTTTTGTCAATGTTTTCTTCCGAAGGACGAACAACGTTGCTGACATAAAAAGCGTGCAACACCATATTTAGGAGGGAAATTTCTGAGCAACAATAGCGTTCTCTTGAATATAGCCAAAACACTTGATCTCCGAGATGAGGCTCGCTACCCAGTCAGCAATACATTTACCACGGTTATTTCTGTTTTCTGTCATTTTATAGCATTCAAACGGTCATATAAAAGAGCTCATGGAAAGGATGGAAAAGAAACCAGATAACGTAAAAAGGAATGCGGGGAATGCGGTCGTCTTTTGGACGAGATCCGAAAAGGTAGTCTGACCGGTTCAGTCACAATACCAGGCTGCAGCCCAAGGACCTGCAAATTGAAATAAAGCAAAGTACCCTGAGATCTGTCGTTGTCAAGCTATTATCAGGTCTGCCTTCTAGTGTACCTGATAATTGCTTTTCTTATTCCATTGCAAAATCAGGGGCGCCGCACGTCATTGCCAGGCTTAGAATGTACTCTTTGAGCGAACGAGATGCACTCTTTGATATACAACAATGTCTAAACCGGTCACATTTCATCTTCTGTAACACATATCTGCCCAGTTTTTTCTGTACACGAGGAGCATCCCAATCGTGAAATGATACTGAGAATTTTTTCAAATCACTGGAGCTCACAGCATTCAATTCGAGATTAGTGATGTGGGTATGTTCTACGAACTGGCGTACCCTGCTCGTATCGTCATCACTGGGTTCCCCAATGAACGTATATCGAAGCTGCCTCAATCTGTCATAAACATTTGGCAGTATTGTACCACCGCTTTCAAATAGTTCCAGCGTTTCCAATCCTGGAGGAAGGCCATGCTCAGAAGTCTCGATGTTGAAAACGACAAACAAGGTCAAGTCTTTTAAATGCTGGCAGTTGCGTAACAAGTGTAGGACCTTGATAGTGTTAACTATCAGTGGATCCCTTAGATGCAACTTTTTTAGATGCGGGGGAAATCCTTTTGGAAACTGCAGGGTAAGAAATGCTCCTGGGACCATACGATCGTTACGATGGATTATGTCTCGATTCGAGATACATTCCTGACCCACCCCCCCTGTTTCATAGTACCTATAGCACTAACCTTCTCGATCTTAGCACCAACATCAAGAGAGTCTACCCTGCTATGAACTTTTTCAACACTCTTTGGCCACTCAATTGCTTCCTGGGAATGGGCAGTTGGGCTACCGTCGGGCCAGCTTGCCAAATGGTCGGGTCGTGATGTTACCGATCTCGCAGACAATTCAGTATCCATGATTAGCTCTACCTCAGTGTGAATATTAGCAGGAATAGGTTTTAGAGCAGCGGTTGTCAATGCATCCATCCCTACCCTACTGGTAGAGGACTCACTGAACCTAGTAAACTTGTTGAGTTCAAGTAGTAGCTTGACGCTTTTGAGCGTTGGCATGTACTTCACTATACGCACCATCAGAAATTCATAAACTTTTATGGATAGGGGGTCATCATAGACACAACTCGACAGATTGACTGTAACATGTCGTATGTGGGCGTCAATAGGACACAGCGGTGCATCCATTCGAGGTGAACTAGCATAAGCAAATTTCCTGGATCCATTCAAATGGAATTTGATACCGTGGAATTCAAAGTTAGGAAATATTGAAGCAGAGGCGTATACTGAGGTGAACATGAGTGAGGAAATAATAGCGTCAAACTGACGACATACCAATCGAAGCCAAATGCTTCCATCAAGCGACACAATATGTTGTAGTATTAACTGTAGTACTTCATCAGGTAACTTACTGAAGCAGCATTCATTATAGCTCGTTCTACTGGTTGGGCCAGTCATTAAGAGGCAAAGGTCACCGCAAGCATTTAGATAAGCTTATTCTTACCTAAACGAGCTCTTTCCATAAGTTTATCCTTCACGAGCAGCTACGCCTTACCTTATCGTGCCACAGGCCGTGTTTTTATCTTATCACCATGTCTCTATCGTATGAAGACATTAGCTTCTATTTCAAGTACAATAATAATCAAGTGGAGTTGAACAAGTGGCTCCGCAAGGTCCTGCCGGTGGCTAAATGGGGATCGCTTACCCACGACGTTGTCATTGACATTGAGAATGGTGCCTTCGTTGACATTAAAATCAGTGGATTCAAGGGCCGTCGAACCAGTGGACTTCTTAGATATTACTCGATAGTTCTGCATAGTGCCGCTCATTTTACTGGTACTGAATTCAT